>CM072899.1:4232978-4315478 GCA_037013685.1 Acridotheres tristis | reverse complement strand
AAGCTCATAGGCACAGACAAATATGAATGCCAGGAAGGCAAAGAATCATATAGTTATTTAGAAAATCTCAGGATTCAGTGGAAGGACACAGATGCAGTTTCACAGTAAAATAAATACTTTTGTTTGAACTTAATTTCTAGATTTCACTTTATTTTATGCATAAGTCTGTACACAATCAAAGGATAGGTAAAAAATTATAGATAACTCACTACAAAATAAAAGCAAGTAGTTCTTTTAGTTCTTCTGGTCATTTTTTCCCTTTGCTAAGTCTTGCAGCAGTTAATTTCAATATTCATGTTAAGGTTCAACCAGAGAGATAATTTTGAATCCTAGCCCTGTTTAATCCAGCGCTTAGTCTAGTGAAGTTTCTCTGGCTATACATTAGGATGAAATTAGAATTAAGTGCAAAATATTCATACAAATTTCTCTGCAGTGCATGGGATGAGGAAATAAAGGAGCTTGAAAAGCAAGCTACTTTTAAAGATGATAATTCCATATGATAAGTTTTATACTAATGTCATATACAGCCAGCAAGGAAATACTTCAAAATCGGAGGCATCACATTTCATGCTATTTCATGTCAAAGATGCATGACTGAAAAATTCCTATTAAAAACATGAAAACATGCCAAATGCAGAAAAGTGAACAACTGAGCAAAAAGTGAGACAAAGTGTTACTAATGTCTGCCAACTGGTATTATTCACAAGTACCATCAATCACACATGAGCAACCTCCAACGTTGCCCCCCCCAGAACACGAAAACCCAGCTCACCCCTAACTTCTGGTACGTAGTTGTCCTGTTTGTGGTTAAGATTTCCTTTATTGTTCAGAGATTTCCTCCAGTTCTGTGCATCTATTTTAACCCTAGCCACTCATGTTGACAAGGAAAAGGGAAGAAAAACCTATTCAATTAAAACATCTTTACTGCTATTTAGAATGCAGATGAGCCCCTCAGCAAAGAGGAAATTAGTATTTTATGGCAAAGCATTTATATAGTTTATTCTATATTTGAACCATAATAAATTACATCCATTTTTTACAAGAATTATAACTGACATGCTGTCAGAGCTGTACATGTACAGCCTTAGAAATATACATAATACTTTGAAAGCTGTCACATTCAGTACAGTTGTAAACATCACCCTGGGTTACCAAACTGTTATCTTTAGGTTTACTTCTTCAGATAAACCATGGGATCTTCGCACATTTCAACCAGAAGAAAATCAATTCTCCCTCAAACAGTTGCACAGCAGTTTACCACCCGTGTTTAAATGCACAGCCTTGTACTAGCTTGGATCCCAGTTTGGGTCTGTTTGCAAAATAGCCTCAGTTATGGGCTTTGAGTTAGGTCTGGGAGAACCCCAGAGTGACTCAGTGTGCTCTCTCATGTTGGTAGTCTTCAATCCAAAAGTACCACTATGGTTGTAAATAATCCCTTTTGCTGAATATTCTGATGTATGTACTACATTAAAATGCTATTTCTACAGGGTTATTTGTGTAGACTGATCCTTATGAAATACTGTGTATAAACCTGTTTACATAAATTTGCTGAATTTAAAAAAAAATATTAGTGGAGAATCATAATGTCGCAATGGGATTCTCTAGGAGGTTTCCAATTCTTCAGAAATATCATTACTCTTGACTGTGTTCTTTAGGATGCTGACAAAAGCTACCTCATATGTTATCTAATAACTGACAATTTTTGTAGTTTATTCCCTTGTGTGCATTATTTTCTATTTCACAGTAAAAACCAAACTCAAAAAGGAATAAGGGTTTCAAACTGGAAATTTTATATAATTAATTAATGAACTCAGGCCTCGAATGAAGATGGTTTTAAACAGAGCTGTGATTCAGCTTCAGCTGCAGAAAGATGTGGTTAAATGATCGCCCCTGCACTCAGAAGACTTTAGCCACAATCTTGCAGGGAGTTATCTGCCTACAGACATCTGGCCCAAAACAAACCCAAAGGCTTCAGTGGGACTCGAGGTACTGCCAGTGTCCTGAAAGAAACATAGGGATGGAGAGCAAGCAAGGCTAGATGAAGCTAACATGGGAGAAAAATGCTTTAACTGCTGTTTTCATATGAGAGGGATGTGAACTCTGGTTTTGTGTCCTGAGGAGATCCTGAAGTTTGGGCACTGGTGGCTTCTGCCCATCAGGTAGTGCAGGTGCTGAGCCTGACAGCTCCATCCAGATGAGGCTTTTGGGTCTGACTGGAGCCATGCTTGAGATACCAGGGAGCCAAATGGTCAAAAAATGTGGCAAAGCAAACAGATCAGCTGCCACCAGAGCTCAGCAGTGAAGGAACTCGGGATGTGGGCAGAATTCAGGAGCCTACACCTCATCTCAGATGGCTCCATCTCCTTTTGGGATAGTCCCTTAGAGCCTGCCAGCACCGACAGGTAATGGGTTTTTTTATTTTTTTTTTTTTTCACTTCAAGTGGCAGAGGTCTACACCAAAAAAACTCCTTGGATGGAGTTGGATGCTTTTCCATCACGGAGCAGGAAGATAACTTCCGTTCTTTCTAATCTGAGGTCTGGCAGCCCCAAATGCCATCTCAGTGCTGGGCTCTGTGGTGCTTAGAGGTGAGGAGCCCCAGGAGCACCCACCATTGTGCACTGCAACACTTAAGCTGTTGTTACAGTTAATTTCCTCCTCTCTTTGAACCATCTAAATTCAGCGTGCTTTATCCTTCTGCTATTTATGTAAATGTTTAGATTAGGTAATATTTTATTCTACAGTGAATGACACCATAATCCTCCTTATTCTTTTCGTTTATCATAAATATTTAGTTTGTTTTTAGCTTGTGGGACTAAACACAACATCGTTTTCATTACTGTGAAATCTTCCCCTTTTCTTCTCCTGCAAGCATCCCTGGTCCCCTGGCAGTACTCTGCCTCCCAGAACATGCTAATATTGCTTGCATTACTGCAGGATTACCACAATGAAGTATACACTTGGTATTATAATTCATAATGTTGCTTTAAAAGATTAACCACTCCCACGGCTGTGTCTGGTAATTACAGAGCAGACTTTCTTTTTTCCTTTTTTTTAAACAAAGAACAGCGTGCACAAAATGACTGGCAAGGAGGTAAGTGTTTGGGGTGTGCTTTGTTTTTCAACCTCAGAGAAAACCAGATGCAAAATTGATAAAGGAGACTGAGAGTGGGTTTTAAGCTGAGATACTTCAGTATATTAGTAATTTAGCAGACTTATATGAAGGAGATGGCACTGTTGGCCCCTGGAATGTCACAGACTGATGCGATTGGCAATTGCCAGCTCAGATGACTTTTGTGAACAACCCCAAAATAATTAATAGGCCTTCTGGAGTTTTCCAGGCAAGTGAGTATGCTGGTAAAAGAGCAATAGTTAGTTTAGCCTGTCAAGGTTCATTCTTTTTCAAAACTCCCGTCCTCCCTTGATGCCCTCTAATGGTTTTTTGAAACACCAAAATGTTTTTGCATGAACAACATTGCCCATTGTGCTTTAGTTAAATGCATTTCGATGTCAGACATACTCCTGGTTCAAAAATGGCTGTTCCCCACTCTTTCCTGGGGGGATCTCCAGGGAGGGCAGCCAGATTGACTTTAACTGGCCAAAGACATGGGATGGTTTCTTAATGTGATAAACCCATCCAGTGTGCAAAGTCACATTAATATGTGGAAACTTGATCAGCTTTTATTAAGGGATCAAGAAATGCTTTAATTGCTCAGTGACAAGAGCACTTGTTTGTTTAATTGCTTGTTTGTGTTTGTTGTAAAGCCTTGGGGGACGTGGTGATTTGTCCCATTGTTATTTGAAAATGTGGGTCTGGCAGCCAAATCAACAGCAAATACAGACACTGGTCTGGTACCAAGTGTTGCTTCACCAACGTTTACCACGCTGCCAGTTTGGAGAGGATGGCAGCATTTGGAGCAGCAAAGTGGGATTCTCCTTCCAGTCTCTCCTGGCTTGCATTGTCCAGAGCTTCCACGCTGTGAGAGGGTTGGAATTCTTGTACTTAAATGAGGAGTTAGTCACTGTCTGTTAAATGAAAATAGCATTTAAAGGCTGCTGCATGGTAGAGCAGCACTTAACAGGTTGTTCTGTCTTTCACAGCTGGGGATGTAATGGTTGCACGATCCTACATAAAACTCCTAAAAGATCTTGGAGCCTGAGGCAAAGTCCATTGAAGCTGTTGGTGTCTTGTTTGTTGAAATGGCCTTTGATCAGATGCTAATGCATAGCAATAGCTTTTCTATACCTTTCCTGAATGGGGTTTTAGAATGGAATTGTTCCCTGCTGTAGGACTGCAGCCGTCCTTGGGATAGATCTTTCTTGGCTGGAGCTGACCACAAGCCTCGATGGTACAATGATGCCTGGCATTCCATGCTGGGAAGAAGTATTAGGTTTGCTGTGAATTTACATGAAATGTCCCTGGCTAGCAATTATTCTAAATATAAAGCTTCCTGAGATCCTAATATTTCTTTCCTCTAGATTCTTGCCTTACTTTGGAAGTTAAGTTTTCCATCCAGGAGCACCACCTGGAAAAGCTTTCCTTCCTGTTTTCTCTAAATTAGCCATTTTAAATACTTTCTTGATGGAGGAAGATAGATGATTAGGGTTATAACTGGCTTTCCAGATTAGTATCCAATACTGTAGAATGCATCTACTTCTGTAGAAGGAGCCTAGGAAAAGTCGTATCAATATACATTACAGGCTTGTCATAACTCACTCATTTCCTATTTCAAACAGGAGGAAATATACTTGAACATATCTGTTGTATCTGTCAAGACTTCTCATTTGTCAAACTATTAGTGGTCCCTCTGTCAACATAAATAAATCTGTCCATAAATCTTGACAGGTATAATCATTTGTTGCATTTGAAAGGCAAGTCTCTAACATTAGACCCCTTTTGATTCCTAACATGATTATCTTTAAAGAAAGACATTTCAGATGCCTCCTGAATCTGGCCTCTGTCAAATGATTTCTCTGCTCTCGCTGAGTTATCTACTTGTATGAAGTAAGCAAAGGCATAGTTCCTGCTGTCAGCTCTCCTGAAGACCACACGAATCACCAGCACCGCGGCCTCATCCTGCAAGTGATTATGTCCTGTTTGTCAGACCAGGCTGGTGATACACTTATTGTTCTTTACAGCTAGGTTTCTCATTCCTGTTCTGAGCCATTCTTCTGGCACTAGTTGTCCTTTCTTTACTTTTGGGAAGCCATTGAAGAACATTCTTTGAAGGTATTCCAGTGATGCTGCTAATCTTTTCAGCGCTGTTGTTTCTGGCAACCAATCCGTACCCATCCAAGAGAATTAGGCCTCTGAAATGGCTGCTAAAATATGGGCTGGCATAACTTAAGATTGAATTCCATAAATCCAACACACACTTTACAAGCTACCCCACTACTCTGGGGCACACTGAGCAGCTCCAGCCTCCCAAGGCTCTCCAGGGAGATATGACCTTATTTCTGTGCTTGATGGCCTAGTGATAGTAATCTTGCCTGCCTGATGAAGTTAACAGCTATCTGGCATTCACCAAACTGGGACATGAAGTGAGGGTCTTTGGCCAGAGCTCAGTGTCTCAGCAGACAGCTCTGGCACATGATCCAGAAGCTGGTCAGTGTATGCATATCAAAAGGCAGCCAGTGAGTCCACAGTTCTCATGGCTTCACGACATGCCTCATGGAAAACCTAAAGGACAGGCTTTGCAAATGAGAATGAGTCAGGAGGTTGCTAGGGCTGGGTTTGTGGGAGCTGCACAGTAAAGAGTGGATCCCCAGGGAGCTCCAGCAGGAGCCAAGGTAGTTGGTATCCAAGCTTCTGTGGTGTCACAGGCATGCCCAGCTTACATGGCCACAGGAAATTAGCTTGTGAGTCCTGCAGGAGCCCAAGTCTAATGTTTTCCCTTTGGTCTTCTGACAGTGAAGTAAGGAAAGCTCTAGTGTTTTCCATAAAATATATTTAAAGTTCTAAATCCTCCCTCTTTCAGCTTTCCACTCCTTCAAATCATCTGCGGTTTGCTACAGGAAAGATTTTTAATTGACAGAATTTCAACTTGTGCTCCAAAGAGACTCATTACTTCACAGATTCTTTAGCTTCCTGGGGCCTTGACGTCATGGGGATATTTCTTGCTTTCTTCAGTGGATCCTTACCACTGAAACTAATTTTTCAATGAGCTGCAAAAGAAGCTTCTGTACCAAAAATTTGCCCCAGACCTTATGATGGTTTGTACAGGATGTCCAGATGCAGAGTGTCAAAATACATCTGTTAGATAAGGTCTTCATCTGAATCACAGCTCTCAATGCATTCTCTTATTAAACAGCCTTTTTAATCCATGTCGAGTCAAAATTAAGGATAATATTCCACTGGAGCAGACAATATGCCAGAGCCATAGACATCTAGTTTGCTATACCCTCATGGTAGGCTGGAAGAAAAGGGGAGAATTCAGTCTTTCATTTCAAAGCAGGGATCCTAGAGAAATAGTTAAGATTGTGTACTAAATCTGTTGAATTAAAATACTTAGAAATCTATAGTCAAAAAGGACATATGTCTATAGGCTTGCTGACAAAATTCTTGGTTTATGAAATTTGTTGAAGTCAGGGAGATAAATACCTTGCTTTTATGAGTCTGCATGATATGGGACATGTGCTCAAAAAAAAGAATATAAGTTCATCTGGGTTCCCACAGACACCCACATGAGTTGATACCATTGGAGGGTCTGCAGGACTCTGCAGCCCCCAGGTGAGAGCTTCTGAGGGGCTGAATTCTGGAGGTGGATGCCTAGATTGGTCTACCCTGGCCATTTGCACCTGTGCCTATCAGAGCCCCCTGCACAATGAGCTTCCACGAGCTCCCACCACTGCTGTGCTTGTTCTCTTTCCCTGGGCCAGGAAGGATGCTGGGCTCTACAGCTTCCTTTTCTGTTGACTGGCAAGATGGTACTTTGTCAGGTAACTGCTGTTGCCACCAACTGCAAAGCTCACTAGAGTATAATGACACCTTCTGAGCCGCTTCTTTTATGCGTTAACCTACTTGGAAACAGAGGCTCATGTGCAAATTCCCACTGTATTTTGTGAAGGCTGGAACATAAGCCAGATCTGAGCTGAATTTCCCCTTTCCAAGAGCCAGCTGAATCAAAATCCCCTGATGCAGACATCCCCAAATTTTATGGGTGCAAAAGATGTCTTGATCCAAATTTTGCAGTTTGCTCCCATCTCTGCTTAAAACATAAAATGTATGTTTTTAGGAAAAAAGGATATAAACATCTTGTTCATGTTTGAGCTGAGAATGTCTTTTTTCTGTAGGCTGTCAACACAACTTCAAATGCATGCAGCCTGTCCAATCTGACAGACAATTTGCATATTTGTGGAATGCTAATGCCAAGTTACTGTATACATTTGTACATGAAAGCATTAGAAAGTTTGAAGGATTAAAGGTGGAAATGTATCCCCCTCGGCCTCGATTAGAGATCAAGACAGCACATCAATAGATGGCAGACAAATAACTGCTGCTTTGCCGTTTGGAATGGCTTAACCCAAAAATAATAAAATCCAAGCTATTTCCTAGGACATAAATAGCTGAGGGCTTTACACGTGCTAATTGCTGGAGCGTTGCTTTAGCCTTTTGAGAGTGTAATGTGGAGTCTGGCACATCCAGTGTGAGCCCTCTGACACAGTGATTGTCTTTTTGTTCTGCACTAGCTGCGTGCCTGGACCACAGCTAGAGCTCCCAGAGCCACCCCAGCCTAAGGCATCCATGCTGATGTCTGGGGCTGAGCCTTCCTCAGTTGCTCTCAGGTCCTGGAAAGTTCTTTGAGGCCAGATGGAGGTGCTTGGCCCGTGCAGAAATGACTTAGTTTGCCATGAGAAGGGCGTCAGGAGGAGCAGCAGCAGGTGCTCAGCGGTTTTCCATAGAAAGATGATTGCTTGGCTGCATGCGTCAGGATATATTTTGGAGCCTGGCTCTAGACCCAGTGATTTGAAAATGGAGACTTGGAGTCTTAAAAACAAGATATGCTAAAGAACGGGTTTGCATGGTTCCTCCTAAGGATCAAAACCTGATACTATTTATTTTACTTGTGCTAAAAAATAACCTCAGTAAGATGTTCTGCATTGGCCAATGGATATAATTTAGGACCAGACATTGGCAGCACAGGACAGAGAATGCAGGAGCTAGTCAAATCCTTCCCCCAGTCTTTGATCCAAAACATGAATATTCCTTTGATTCAGGAAGGGTTTGGCCAGCCTTTTTTTGCGAACGGTTGCACGTCTCTGCGTTTTCTGGCTGGGGGAAGTGGAAGTGGCAGAGCCTCAGATACCTGGGAACCAAGAGCTGAAAACTCTCCTGGAAACTTCTCATGGTCTAACGAAATTCCCGGGCCAGCTTCCAGCCTGAGCGGATGCAGACAATGAGCCAAAATGAACCACCAAATCTGTCGAGATTCAGCCGTCAATTACGAAAGAGGACTGGGATTTTCAAGGGTGTTTGTAGGAGCTGAACACCCAAATCTCTTTAAATCCCAGTGGGACTTTTGTTCTTCTCTTTCTTGTACTCCACTGAAAAGCTTTGTCTGTTTATTTGAAATATTTTGAAGACCTCAGGCAGCACTTTTATTACAGACAAACCTCCCCACCAAAATTAGAAAATCACAAAGTTTTAGCTGCAGTCGCTGAAAATGTGTTATTTAACACACCTACCCAAAAAGCCTGAGGCTACACCAAAACTCTTGACCAGAGATAGCTCTGTGCTGTCACAAGACAGATCTATCTTTAGGTACCCCAGTTTGAAAACTTCACCCTTAATGCGTTCAGAAAAAGTATGTTGTTGTTTTAAAGTACATTACTCAAACGCTGAGATGCCTTCCTACTGGGAGCAGTGTTACAAAGCCGAGCTCTGCCTGGATGCCTATCCAGCATGGATCTGACAATTCACATGTAGGAAAAGGCCTCTCATGCATTCATAGTTTAGATGACCTCCATATATTTGTTTAAAAAATAATTAGGCTTGCTTAGCTTTTGTACTGTTGCATTTTCCTTTTTTTTTTTTTAAAGTAGCTTTTCCTGTAGCACTCCCAGGCCAGTACAATGCTGGCTTTTAAAAGTGATTTGTCTGTTACCAGGCCGTTTTAAACTTTTACTTCCTAAGTCCTTGCAAACCAGCAATACAAGGAGACTAAAAAAAAAAATCTCCTGGGGATTGTTTTTATAGTAACAGTGAAAGCTTAAAATGTTGCAGTGGCAGCCAAATTATTTTTCTTTTAGTGGAAACAATACCAACAACTGGAGTCTATGCACAAAACGGATTAAAGCTACCCATAAAATGACTAACAAATGAGTGCTACATTTCTTTTTATCATTTACTCTTTATAAAAAGCGACAGTTTGAAGGCTACTAATTTGGCAAGTTATTTCCCCTCTATAGTCATGGCTGTTCAGTAATTAGAGGATATATAAAACATGGACGTAGACATTCTAGTGCAGTCCAACATTTTTGTGTGGTTTAAGATAAAGTCCACTTCCTTTCTTTCTGACTAATGGAAAACAAGGTAGACATACCTAAAATTTAACTGCAGGACAAAGTTTGTTTTCAGGCAAAACTTTCAAGAATAGTCTCATGACAAAAGTCCAAGTCCTATTTACACTCCTAAATTGTTCAGAATGAGGATGTCCAAAGAAATCTAGTAACCTCAGGGCATACAAGAGTGTTTTCTCCCATGACTAAACAAATGACTTCTTGAGCACAGCTGAAATGAAACATTTAAAATATTATTAATTACTAATGCTAATTGTTGAGAATTTTTTTTTTAAGTCATACGTGATCTCCATAGGTAGGTAATTACTTTTTAAAATCTGTTACTAAACACCGTACTTGGTATTTAAGCCCTCCATCACTCTTGAAAATAACACTTATGTTTTTAAGTCACTTAGGTGGGTTTTGAAACCTTTGCCTGCTATTTCATCATGTATTTTCTGGCAGTGGCCCTTTCTATACCTGTAAGTAGTAAAAAATACATTGCTCCCTCTGAAAGCAAAGAGCTAAAAATAAAAAAGGACTTGGTTTAGTCAACATGAAGGCAAACTAGAAAACCCTTAGCTGAAGAAACTGAAATAAGAGAACTCAAAAGGCCTGGGTGAAGAGCAGGGAAATGCTTCAAATGGAATATGGAGAAGTTTCTGGTGTAATTCTGTGTCTGTTGTGGTTGGGTTCCTGTAGGCTGGTATGGGGATGCTCTGTGGGGCACAGGGAATGGTGAGGCAGATCCTTGGCATGTTCCTGGATGCTGGGATCATGGCACATGGTCCTCTGTTGTGTGTGTGATGTAGGACCAGTTACTCCAGTAATTACTGGTGTACCTGCCCATTGAGATGTTGAAGGCCAACATCTGACATGGGATGTGTGGCTGTACTCTCAAGTTGACTGTTTGTCTTTCTGATTCATTGTGCAAGTGCTTGCCCACTCTGTGTCAATATAATAATTAATAGGTTAATATATTACTAATACATTCATTATATACTATATATAATAGTATAATAATATGTAGATATATTATGAGAATGAGATAATAACATCTAATGCTACTATACTGATACTGTATTAATATACAAATGGTGATGTCACAGCTGTATATTCAGTGTTTATCAAATCCTAGGGAAAATTAAAAGTTACTTATAGGCTGAAACCTCCCCAAAGCCTGCACTAACTAATAATTACCTACTAATTTACATTAATACTGGCCATGAGAGGTAGACCAAAAGCCCTGGTCCATGAGATTGAGATTAAACCGATACCACTGCAAAACAAAAAATTGTCTCAGTTCTAAGTACTTTTCAAAATGGTCACCATTACTGTGAGAAACTCTGTTCCAGTGTATATAAAACATAGTGGAATAATAACATCTCATTTGATTATACAAAGTAGTTTTTTCCTTAGTGTTTTAGTTCTCAAAATTCCCAGAATACACCACATGGAAACTGTTCACTTGAGAAATTAAGTACCGTATGTGATAAGACAGTCATGTGAAATTTTTAAGCTGTCATTAAAAATGATTATAATTAGGACAAACTATATGAAAATGCTTTAAAATTGAGACCCTGGTGAATTAAAAATTAAGGGGTATATTATGTATTATCATGTTGAAGGGCAGGGATTTACGCGTGTAACTCCCATTAACACTTATGTGAGTTGCATTCCCAAATCCCCACGCCTGGCGATGAGCATCCGCCCCCGCGTTTGTTGTTGCTGAACAACCTCAGCTTCTGCTCTGCTCCAACACAATTCCTCTGCCTGCTGAGAACAAGTGGAACGGCAAACCAGGAGTTTAAACTGTTTTCCCTCACAAATCTAGGCCCCCAGATAGAGCCAAATGTAATCCATCTAAGCAGTAGCTGCTCTCCCGTGAGTAAGATTTACTTACACAAAGTAACTGTCACTGAGTCTCCTCTTCCCGACAACTCTTCCTGTGCTTTCCCCCACACTTAATAACTGAGGGTTGGGCTGCAATCATTTTGTTATGTCTCCTCTAAATGCAGGAAGCCAGTTTCTGCAGATGGGCTTGTAAAAGTGCTGCAGTCAGGAGCCTCCAAAAGGAGCTGTATCCACTCCCACGCGAGGAGCGAGCGTGTGCTCTAAGGACAGTGTACACAGGTGAAACATATCTCTTGTTTGGCAGGGCCATAAGACTGTCCAGAGCACTGCACAGGTGTGTGTCCAGTGGCTGTGCTGGGCTTTGGGTCACACTCAGGTGAGGAATGAGCTGCTGGGGCTGGGGTTGCAAAGTGTTGCCAATTCACTTAACTCTCAGGTGCTTTCCTCGTACCCCAGCAACAGCAATTATGTGAGTTTGCATCTTGGCTTTCATAGCAAAAATTGTAGTCCTTGTTCTTAAGAGAGAAACTTTCATTATTGTACCTGAAAATTGCTTTTTTTTTTTTTTTAATATAGAAGTACATAATTTTCACGTGAGTGGTTGTGGAGTCCATCTTGTTGCTCTCATGGTTGCATTCACTCTTTTTTCCACCCATGGATTTGGGAATGCTGACACTACTAAGGTAAGACAGTTCATCTGTTTGCTTGGGCTTTGCTGAGAGTCTACTAACAGCACTCATCAGAAATGTCCTGTCCTACTGATTTTACAAAGGCACTCTTATTACTTCTCTTTAAAACACATTAAGAAAATGGTCATGTTGCCATGCTTTAACTCTCAGCAAAGAAAACCCCACAGAACCACAGCTCATACCTCGTACCTTTCCATAGCATTGCAAAATTCTAATTATACTAACACACTATGTTCTTAACAACATCTTTTCCCCGGGGCAAAATAAATAAATCTAAATAAAATATATATATGTGGAGGCAGTACATCTCCTATTTTATTAATTAGCACCTGAAAAAAACATTTTGCAAGCTAGATGAATTTTCAAGGAAAGTAATGAATTCCAGGTTTGTTTCTTTATTGGTACCTGTGGATTCTGTTGTATTGCTTGTTAACAGATACAAGTGGGCAATATAACTATTACATCAGGCAATATTATAGAAACCCAGACAGTTTCTAAGCAACAGCCCAGCACTGATTCTTCCCAGCTATTTTCTAGGATTCCCTCAGACACAGTAAGTGAAGAGGAGTTGGACAATATAGTCTAATTTTGAGAAAGGAATAAAGCATGAAACTGGTGATTTTCAAAATCATATTTTTGCAGATTTCTTACCAAATCAAAAGAACTAAAATTGAAAACTGTCAAAAACATTTCAGCTCAAGAGCTGCATAAACTTTTCTATTGTTCAGGCAGCTAAACAGACACAGCTATTTTGCTTCGTACCTTGCCCACAAAAATAATGAAAATAAAGATCATAATTATAGAGCCTTTTCAGTTTGTTGGACTGAAACAGGATTTTGTGGTGTTTCTGTTTGCAGACATACCCATCAGTTCAGCCTGAAAGCAAAACAATTTTTGTCTTTTTTTGTATGAATTCTATGGTCAGTCAAATCTGGCTTCTGATGGAAAAAATTGTAATAAATCATTGTGGTTAAGCCACACAGACTGTGTGTGTGTGAGCACACATAATTTTGTATGCACACAGATAGAAAGGTGCATTTCAAATCAATGTCACTCTCAGATGTCACTGGCTGATAGAGTTTCTTAACCTATACCTTGCATATTGCAAAGATGACATCTGCTTTATATATAACTGAGGATTCAATGAAGCAGCAAAGCTGGGATCTTTTTTATTACCCATAACTTTCCAACGAGAACTCTCTCAAATTTGGAGAACACTCTTTCCACACTTTGCTTTAGTCCAATATGGCACCCAGTGTCAACTTCAGGTTTTGAACCAGACTTCTAAGAAGGACAGTGCTCTTTCATCTGCCTATGAATAATGCCCTTTCAGAAAACAGTTTATATTTAGAATAAATAAGAACAGACATATGTGCACACCCACACTTGTGGACCCAAATGTGCTTCCAGGAGCACAACCATGAAAAAGCAAGAAGAAAATATTGTAAACCAGATGTTCTCTGGGTTTGAATGCTCCATTGGTTTCCATACACCATGCAAGGTTCTGGTCTACTAAGGGAGTAGAAGCAAGTTCAATATAGGAGTTTGGAGTACCAAGAGTTTTGCCTTGCTTGGGAAGGTGGAAAGCAGGGGTTTTCTTCACTCAAGTCTGATTTTTGGGAAAAAAACCCGCAACCTGATGACATTTCCAAAACAAAATTCTCTGTTGTGACATTTGAGTTATGGGCCAAAATACTTACCCTTTTGGCCAAAAAAAACCCAAGTTCATTCACAAGAGCTGTGGTTGCAAGTTTTCATTCTCTTGTTGCCTGGGCTTGTCTCCTCTACTTTTGGTGTTACAGTGGCACAGTAAGAGTGTCATGATGGAGATCCCAAACTCCTGCATGCTGTGGGGTGTGTGGCTGCAGGGATGGGAGACACCCCAGCCAGCCAGGCTGAGCCTCCCACCAAGGAACTGGGGCAGTGGTAAGGATTCAATGGCTTTTCTCTCTTTTCCCTACCAAGCTGTTCCTATTCTGGGGTGTTAGATATTTTTCAAATAAACATTAAAAGATGGTTTGAGAAACAGACACTTTCTGCTCCCTCAAAGGGGAAGGGAAATATGCATCTCAATGAAAATCCCGTTTTCTATTAAAAACTGGTTTTGGTGAAATGAAGTCACCCAGCCATACAGTTCAGTCCACACAATTTCCGTGTTTCCATCCTTTCCTCCTTCCCCTCCCAGTCTCCAAACCATTCTCTGCCTGCCTGATACATGTTGACATGAGAATTAAATCTCTAAGAAGTATGAATGCTTTTGCTTTAACAGAAAGCCAGGTTACTATTCCTAGCATGGAAAGTTAAATGAAATCATGCTGTGAGTGAATTCCTATTGATTTCTTCAGGATTGATCAGAAACATTTGTCAAATTTTGTTTTCTTTCTGTCCTACATCTTCTTTAGACACATAGTTAAACATACTAAGGAACGTTTACATTTTAAAAATGTGTTCTAAAGTCTTTATATAAACATACATGTAATAAAAGTGACTGGTGATTTATATTTTCTATATACATTCAGATATTTTATTTTCAAAGCCAAGGTTTTAAAAAATAGGTGCCTAAATTCAGACACCTAAGTCTATGTTTACAGTCTTTGGTTGCCTGATTCTCAAACATGTTAATACTCAGAAACACTTTTTTTTTTCTGTTGAGTTGTCTTTTTTGGACAAAAATTTACATTGGGCTGGTTTTCATCTATTAGAATCAGAAAAGGAAAATTAAAGATTATAAATTTTCAAAGGATGTAAAGGCATAAAGAAAAATAAAACTAAAAATCCACAGCTTTCTGCATATTTAATTGCAAAAAATGATGTGCATTGCTACAAGGCACGGGAGTACAACCCAGCAGATTCATCCTTGCTCACTGAATTTGACCTAAACTCCTTTTTTGCAGCATTTGTCTTTTCTTCTTTAGGTTCACGCCAAGGCCTCCAGTTTGAAAAATGTATGTGTGCTCCTGCACCTAATGTATATGCATATTCAGTGTGACTGCATATGGAAATGGAGCATCCATGCCAAGAGTTTTCCAGCCAAGAGGCTTTTTGCATGTGTGAGTCTCGGAGGGTTGTGTGCTTTTGGGGTAATTGGGCGTGTAAATCCAGCGGGCAGTCACACACTCAGCTATAACCTGTACAGCTGCATTAATACCTTTTTTAAAACCAGCAAAAGCTGGTGAGAAAAACGATACCTTTTTAGGCACCTGGTCCTTGAAATAATAATAATAGAAAACCCCTAAAAAACTGATTATGGATCGTGAAATTATGTGGTTCAGCTTTCAAAACCTGCCCGTGGCCCCCTCATAAACACAAGTCACTCTTACACTTAGGCACTATTAGATTCGCGGGTTTAATTACAAGCAAATAATTTTTTGAAGCGGTAAAAATAAATTGATGCTGTTCTAAAATCTAAAGAGAGAAACTTAAAATTAAAAAAAAAACGAAGAAATAAATAAACATATAACAAGAATAAGTTAGTGGAGCAGCTGTGTAAATAATACAAACAATGTTAAAGAATAAAAGGAAACTGCCAAAGCCACTTGGGATGAGGAAGGAGCCTAAAATCCCTTACTGCTCTAATGAGGTCTAGCTCATTGGTTGTGCCTGGTTTTTTTCTGCCAGCTCCAGGTCTGCCTTAGAAAGGCACCGGAAGAAGGGAAGGAAAATGAGGTTATCCCATAAAATAATCTTCTACTATTTGGTAAGGGCACAGGAATAGAGAATGAAGCAATGGTTTAATATTTGGAGTAGAAGCTGCATGAAGTAATCAGCTGAACATTTACTTCATTCATCAGTGCAAAGCAAATGCTGAGTTGTGCAGAAGTCAATGAAAATTTTCCATGGTTTTGCTGCAGGCTTTGCTGAATGACACTGCTTGTCCATAAAAGTGCTCTGAACCTCAAACTCAGAGCCACGAAGGTGCACCTGGAGCTCTGCACTTGGAATCCAGCAAGGTGAGAAAGGCATCTCTAATGTCCTGGGGGGCAGGGGACCTGTGGCTTTGCACCTAGAGGGCGAGTTCTGCACTCTTCATCTGAATTTTGTAACAGTTCCCAAGATCTTGAAGATAATCTAAGATTAGCAAAAAAACCCCTAAATCAAGTAAAGCACAGGTTCTTGTTGCTTAGAAGTTAGAAACCATGGTTTATTCTAAGTAGAAATCTGTTGCTTGGATATGTGAGGATGTAAATTAAGTTTGTGAGACTTTACAAAGGGACAAGGTGCTAGGAATAATTTATTAGTTAATCCTAACGGTTGTTGCTTGTCCAGTGTAATTATGACTTTGTAAATGAACACAAAGCTTCAAAAAGGAGCCAGGGAAGCACCCTCTGCCCAGGAGCTCCACGTTTCTCTGCAGACACCCAGTGCCATGGAGTGTGTGGAGCTTGCCTGGTGCCTGCTCCATTTCCTGAGTAAGGGCCACGGGGAGGGGGAAGCCAACACAAACTGTGCTCCAGCAGGACTGGACTTCAGAGTGTTTCTAAGGAAAGTCCAACTGGCAGCAGTTAAAGCCTCCTTGTGGGGCCCTGGCCCTGGCCAGCTGTGCTGGGCACTGCCACAGGGCAGGAATTCAGGGATGGTCATGCTCTCTTTAACTCTTAGCTCAGACTCTTGACCCAGTGCCTGGGCCACCTTGGTGAGCTTGCAAAGCATTTGCTGCTCCTTTCCAGTCATGCTCCCATGTGCTTGGTTCACTGGCATGAGGGCTAACATTTGCTATTTTTGCAGGATTGACTGACTGCAAGCCCACAAATTTCATCACGGTTTTCTCTAGTTAATAGGTGCTATATTGCCATTACTACCATGTGCAGTTGCTGTATGATGTCAGATAACAGTTATGTGGGATTTGGGGTTCCTTTCAATTTCCATTGCCAAGTCTGAGTTCCCAACTCTGCTTCTTGACAGAGTCGATTCTTTTGCCTTAAATTTTAGAAAATACTTTTTTAGTAGCTATATGACACTATCACACAGGAAAATAAGTGCAAATTTAATTCTGTTTCTGACTGAAATCTATCCACCTATGTATCTATCTGTGATCTTCATTTCCTATTTTTCTGTCTGCCAGTTTATTTATCTGTCTTTCTAAATATGGGCATAAAGTAGTGCCTATTCACTAGGGCAATGGTGATCCTAGAATTTAATTACAACCTGAGATATCTGGTGTTCTAACTTGCTGTCCCATCCCTCATCAAGGAGACCTATAAGACTTACAGAAAGATAAAACACCTTCATGTAGTTTTTACCTGCTAATAGCAGTTCTATCATTGCAAGATCTGACAAGACAGTCAAACACCACATTTTCCCAAGGGTGGGTAGAGCAGGCAGAGCTGAGGGAGAGATTAACAAGTTTTCTGTGGAAGGAGGGTATATCTGCAAGGGTGAGGAGAGCCTTCAGTGATGTGCCACTTGTTAATGCATATGAACTCTGTAATAGGTGCAGTGCTTTTGCTCAACAGCTGAAATCTTTCCATTGTGCCTCTTCTGTTGAATTCAGATAAAAGCACTTCATCGTCAACAAATCTAATATCTGCTCTTGTCCCACTTGAAAGGGTCAAATGAAATTTCCCACCAGAGAACAAAAAAACCCTAAAGCTCCCCAGTGAGTTTGGGTGGCAGCATGCCAGGAGAGAGGGGAGGGGAGGAGGCTGTGGCTGGGGTGGCTCAGCAGAGCAGTGATGTCAGTGAGGGTGAAAACTGCTCCCCAGGCTGGCAGTGCCACAGCAGGAGAGGCAGGGCTGGCATGGCAGCCAGGCAGGAGCTGTGAAATCACTTTTTCCTGAGATGCCAGGGCTGACTGTCCCCAGAGATTCTCATTGAGGAGATCAGCTGAAGCTCTTTGGGGTTGCTGTCTCCTGGTGGGGGTGGTCCACAGGCAGGGATGCTCAGGCTGCAGTGGGAGCTCATGGCAGGAGAGGAGGAGCCTCTTGCTGACCTCATGGTCACAGGCAGAATTTCCAATGTACCTGGCTCTGCAGAGAGGAAAGAGAGTAGAAACCCAAAATTCTCCTAAGCCCCTCAGGATGCTGAATGGATACTCTATGACATATTGAGAGAAGGACTCAAAAAAAAAGCTTACTTTTACAATAACAGCACCAAACCATTATAAAAATACACCTACATCTTCAGCAAAACTGCAGCATATGTTTTTGAGTCAAAGACATTTGCACCAAATTCAGAGTCTAGAGATGTCTGGCAGCTGAAGCGGGGAGCAGGTGTATATTTAGCCCTTTCAAATGTGCACTTAAGTGCATGTAAATATTTGCTAGGTCAGAGCTTCAGTGTGCTAACGAGCCACATGTGACAATGTCCATTTCCCAGGAGCCTGTGCTTTGCATATTCTTTCAAACCTCTGCACCATCAGTGCAACGTGTTTTTACTTTTCTTGTGCTCAGCCTATCTCCTTGAATCACTGTAGAGGCAGCTCCACCTTTGCTGCAGTAAACAGCTTTTCCTGACAGTGGCAGCTTGTAGGGACAGGGACATAGTCCTGGTGCAGTCCTAGTCCTGGTATCTTCCAAGACCCAAAGCCTCAAACAAAAACCTACAAAGAAATTGAAGACAAGATGTGGTCAGAAATTAGAAATTTTCATCTTTCAAGATAAAACTATCGGGCACCTATAAATTAATTGGATTACTTGCACAGGCTATGGAATAATAAGACCTAGAGAGCTGCTGCACTGTAAACTTGGGGAAAGCCCATGGCCTATTCAGAGCAGGGGATTGCACAAAGTAGTGAAAGGACATGGAGTAACCCATCACCAACACCCTCTTCCCATATCAGCAAATGGACTCAGTTATGAGAATAAAAGGGACCTTGGCTGCAAATGACTTAGGGCAGCATAAATATGTATTATGAATTTTAGGCTCAGACATAATTAAATGCCATTTGTCAGATCTATGCTTGTTTTTCATCTCATTTGAGTTTTACAGAATGAATTAACTAACAAATGTGCCTCTGATTCTACCATAACAAATCATTTCTCAGAAAAGTTGCCTCCAAGCAGCAGTGAGAGAGTGACTGGGGGGAGTGACCTTCTGCTGTGAAGTTGTCACGTTCCAGCAGAGCCCTGAGTGGCAATGACAGCCTCAGTAATGGGGAGCCCATAGTGGCCTGGCAGTCCTGTTGATAACTTGTTAATTTATTTAGTGCAGTGGTGCAGAGGCGAAGATCTGGAGTAAAGGGTGGGGTGGGCTGAGCCTCAGGGCTGAAATATGTAAATATTCCAGTTTGGAGAAAAAAAAATAAAAATTCTTGTTCATTGTCACTAAATGAGGTTGGTGACAGGAGCCACTGGCGAGCAAATAGGCTCATGTTTGTACCAAGGCAGCTTTCATTAAACACCTGATGCAGCAAATGTATGGTCAGTGTGTGCACAGTCTGGGTAATAGAGCTCTAAGTGCTCCTCTCCTGGCAGTGTGAAAGCATGATTACAGCACACCAAGGGACTTTCATCCTGAGCTGAGTCATAGGATGAGAAACAAAGGGTCTGTGTGCCTTTGACAGGCAAAAGGGAGACAGTGTTTAAGACTATGTGTGGAGAAATCCTTTCCTTGCAATTTAACTATATCTTGTAGAGCTATCTCACTTTGTTCCATCATATTAAACTAAAGGTCCTTCTCGTACTTAGGAAATTGCTATAGCAAATGGGTGGATTTGCTAACCACGTCTTAAATTCAGTTCTGCAGTGTTAGTAACTGCTCAGGAATGGGTGATATACATCCTTTAAAGGATCTAATATCTTCGCCAATTGACAAGCTCCTGCAAGACCCAGATCCACTGGTAATGTCATAAAACAGATACCCCAAAATCAAAACATTTATATTGTTTGGAAAGTCCCACATGTTGTCCTTAGCAGGTGGCCTTCTGCAGCTGTACTCTTCATGCTGTGTAGTTCATACATTTATGAAAGTAGTTTGTCATATCAGGTTAATGAAAATATGCAACCAATGCTCTAAATTGAGCTGGAGGCAAACAGGTGAGTCAAACAAAATAAGCTGATAAGAATTGTCCTGCATACGCCTCTGCCGAATTATCCTTAAAATATCTTAAAGAAGATGGGGTAGAGAGTATTTAACAAATAATGTGGTGTCATTTGAAAAACAAAACCAGATGGTGGTGTTAGCATATCCAGTGGCTTAACCATAATGCTGTGTGTCTGCAGGAAAACAATAACCCCCACACAGCCCAAGCCTGCAAGCCTGAATTCATACACACGGAGGAGTTGTGTTATAAACATGAGGAAAGAAACAGCACCTGGCGGCCAGGTACCAACAGGAATACTGGTAGCAAGTGTTGGATGTCACCCCTGAGCATGGCCATTCTCATGGCAGGCTGAGGAAAAGCACATTTCCCTCTTCCCCAGTGAGGGATGAGGTGCACCAGGCTCTCTGCAGGCACCTGTCATCAGCTGTGGCCCCAGAGGTGTCCAGGGAGCTTGGGCAGCCTGTTCTCATCTTCTTCCTGCTCTTCCCAGGCCCTGAATGTGTTGCTGCAGCTGAACTGTGTCCTCCAGCTTCTGGAGGGTCTGGAGTGCCCACGGGACACCTCTGCTCTTGGCCTCAGTGCTTGAATGTGCACGAGGAATTTCCCCTGAACATTTATTATCCCTGGTACCACAGTCAACAGTTGGCTGGGTAACTGAGCAAATTTACTTGAACTCTTTATTTCCCAGGTCTTATTTTTCTAAGGAAGGCAATAAATCAATGACAGGAAAAGTACTCACCAGGCAGAAATTGGGTAGCTCCATGACTTAATCAGCACTGATTAATGCCGGTCGGGAATCTATCTCTGCATTTCTTTGGAATACATTTTGGAAAGTCTAGTAGTTCCTAGCAGAGTTTTGCATGAAAAATTAAATTACTTGCGTATTCCTGTCTCTCCGTAAGAACTAGGTTCCTGGAGGCTCACACCACGTTTTCACGCAGGTCTGTCTGTCAGGGAGCAGTGCTCCCTCCAGAGCTGGAGGCAGATGGTCGCTGGAGAGCCCAGTGCCAGGTCTGGGTGACAGGAGCGGAAAGGCAAGGACAGCCACAGCCGGATGAGACACTTCTCTTCCTCCCTGGCTGTAACACGCTGAGAACGCCAAAGACACGTCAGCCAGAGATGGGGCTGGGGGCCGGAGCTGCGTCAGAAGCAGCGCTTGTGCTGCGGGGGTGGAAGAGGAGCCGTGACTCCTGAGCAAGGTCAAGGCCGGCCAGCAAACAACCCGGGCAAGAAACCCCCAGATGGATAAACAATCCAGACATCTGGTGAGATCCCGGCATCGCTGCAATCAGGGAGGTTTTGGCACCGGCTTTGACACTGCCAGGATTTCCCTTGTAATTAGCAGCGTGCAGCCCGTCTGGGGAGGATGTTCCCTCCGGAAAGCTGCTGGGACCAGGCTGCAAACCGAGCTTAGTCTCTGTGAAGCAAAGAATAACACCCAGTTAGTCTCTGGCTCCCCAAATATCAGAAAAATTACCT
The DNA here is from genome assembly GCA_037013685.1 of Acridotheres tristis. NCBI lineage: Eukaryota > Metazoa > Chordata > Aves > Passeriformes > Sturnidae > Acridotheres > Acridotheres tristis. The sequence goes on along the minus strand of CM072899.1, from coordinate 4,293,979 downwards.
ACTGGAACTCAACGAGTATTAGATGCTACCGATAACTAACGACTAATAACTAACTGGCTTGGTTGCTGCCAAGATTTCATAAAGGGCTCACAGTGGGGCCACGAGAATAGCCCTGGAACAGACTTGGAGCAGCCATGAGAAGGGATTCAGTATGGCAAAGGGAGCATAAACCCCAGAGCATGCAGAAGAGCCTGCATCCCCTTCACAGCATCAGATAGTTAGGTGGGTACACATAAAACAGGCAAATTAAACCATAAATTTATTATGATAAAAGGCTCAGTCTGGTAAGACTATCAACATAATAGATTTTTCAGCTTCTACACTGATCCAGGCACACACATAAAATACCTCCACAATAGGGTTTTTCTTGAAAAAAATATAAATCTGTGTTGTTAAAGACCTTAGCTACCTGTATTTGAAGATCGTTGTCTGAAAAGATGAAAAACATACATTTTCATTTCATTTCAGATTAGCATGGTAAACAGCTAGATCTGTTCTTTCAAGTGGAGCATTCGGCTCCATTTGTTAGCTTTGTTGCTGATATTTCACCTCTCTTATTTACTTAACATAGTTTGACAAGAAATTCTCAGCGAGATAATATATCTACATGAAAGACAGGCTTGGGGAACAAGTCCAGGGGTTTCAGTGGGACAGAATCAATTATTTATGTCTTTGCCATTTTGGTCTGCCTTCATTCCACAGAAAGTACTCGGAAGAACTACCCAACCAGCTGCACATTTTTGGTAGATAGATACATTCTATTCTTAGAGGAAAAAAAAAAAAAGAAAAAAGGGGACATCAGTATAAATCAAGATTGCACCCACTTGTGAAAAACATCAAATCCCAAGTGATGGAAGCTAACACCCTGCAAAACAACGCCCTCTCCCCAGCCAGGCAGGATGACCCCTGCTGCAGGGAGCAACCAGTACAAACAGAATTAGCAAATGTTCCTGTTGCTTTTTGCCACACAAAATTAGACAAACTGTTTAGAAGTCAGCTTCATTTCTCCCAAACAGCACAGTAGAAATTATCCTTACACAGCAACCAGCTGGTGCAAGGAGTTTCTGAGGCTGAAGTAAGGCAAGTGATGGAGGACACCTCCATTCTTCAATAAATATCAGAAAGGAAAATTGCTTACCCGTCCTGGATAGCTCAAAAACATAAACCAGAGCAGTGTCACATGCAGCCCATCCCAGCTCAGATCAGCAGGCAGACCCTGAAGACACCCAAGGCACTGGAGTTCCTGTTTCAGTGTGGTGGGACCATGGCAAACATCAGTCCAAAGGCAGGCAGCCGTGCCGTAGCCAAAGGCTGCCAGGCTGCAGGGACAGCAGAGTGGCTCCAGTTCCAGCAGCAGCATCACAGTAAGTGACAAGGGGATGTTTCTACAACCCATGAGCACTTTGTCAGTCAGAGGTCAATGAGAAAGGGTAAAGAATACAAAAAAAAAAAAAAAAAAGAAATAAAAGCATAAATAAAAAAAATAAGTGGGGTAGAGGAATGAAAGGCAATGGGCAGTGAATTTAAAAAATAAAGAGAGAAACCAAAGCATGCTAAAAACTTACCCAAAGTAAAAGCCAGGCCTTCATGATGTTCCTGCAGAAGCCTAGGTGAAATCTCCCCCTCTCTTTGATGATGGAGGGTCAGCTCCTTAGGAAAAAGGGTTATTTTGGACATAATGAAAAGAAAGAATGTAGTGCAAATGAAGGAAAATAAGTGAGTGGTGCTGTACAAAAATAACGATTCTGTAGCTACTAGGCAATACTGTCATCTCTGCACACATCCAAGGACTTAAGTGACCCACTACTCTTGCTGAGGATTTGCTCCATTAATAATAAGAAAGAGCAATTTAAACTATGGCTTTTTTCATTGTGTTTTATACAGGTTTGGGGAATATGTTATCAAAGGCTCCAATTCTGGCCAAAGTCCACAGGAATCATCACCTGTGGTCAGGCCCTGGATAGAAAGATCAGAGCCATCTTTGCGTAGCCCTACCACCAAAAACAGATCAATCAGAAGTAACTCAAAAGGAAATAGTCTACAGGGAACAGATGAAGATGCATTTAGAGGAAATAATCCCCATTCAGGATGCCATTATTAAAAGAGAGAGATAACTATCAGAGCTAAGATATGTCAGGGCAACCTCGTTGACATGGGACTGGAGAACTTCTACTGTAAAAGCAGAGAAACTAGGTCAGTGCTTTTTGAAGAGAGGAAAGCTCAGGGTGGACATCATTATTTTATACATGATTCTAAGGGGAATAGCTAGGAGAGATGTCAGAAAACTAGTGTCAAATACAAGAACAAATGGACAGGCTCTAAGAAAGGGAAATGAAGAGAAACTAAAGGAGGCTCGAGCTCAGGGGATATAAACATTTCTGTACACACTAAGCAGTTGATGCAAGGACTGGGCTACAGAAAGGGCTGCTAAGAGCGACCAATAAGGGTTTGGAAAAGGAAAAGCTTTGTGGGGTACAGCCACCTGAGAGCAGACAAATCTGTCTCTTGATCTTGTCTGTCCCTAGAATTGCCCAAGTTTCAATCTCAAAATTACTACGAGGTTCACATACAGTAAATCTCTGTGCAAGCGCAATAGATTGAAGTGAGAATTCAGTTTACCACTCAAAGATAAAACTCAGAAGAGCGTTTGCCTTCTAATTCTATTAATATAAATGTAATTACAAGGGCTAATTCCAATTCAAACGTTAACTTATAAGGACTGGTGGAGGTAGCAGCCTACAGAGAAAGAGATGATGCTGGAATCCTTGATTCTTATGTTTGATCAATAGTTCAGCACTAATAGACTTTATTTATTAATTGGAGCATGTGGTTTGAAAATGAGCCTAGTTTTTAGGTTGCATGTACTAACAACTAGAATATTTGCATGATGCAGTCGTCTCTATACAAGAAAAAAAAGCCCTCTCTGTGTGCTGTAACAGATAAGAATTGTCTTTATTAAAAAAAAAAAAAAAAGGAAAAATGCTAACTATGATGCAAGTGACTTCCAGACCAGGCTGCCTTAAACACAGATCTAAACAATACTCTTTGTTCTAAGTACCTGAGATGTAAACCAGTCACTAGGGGAAGGGAAAAAAAAGTAGATTGAGGTAATAGCTCGGGGCAAAGGGAATTGAAGACAGAGGAGAATCAGTGGACTGTACAGTCTAGAGCTCTTTTAGGGCATTTTCTTATATCCTCTGAAATTTAAAGGCAGAAATTCATATGGTAGAAATAAGCATAGCTTTATTGAAGCTGATGGAGCTAAGCTATGGGTCTGTTTCCAAGTACGTATTCTACTACTTTTAAAGAAGTAAATAGGAAAAAAAGTAGCACAAGAGACACAACTTTCCCACTGAATATGTGTCAGATTCTGAGTCCTGTATAAAGTGTAATGCCACCCCTGGTCATTGGGAATTTTCCTTGTTTAGAATAACGTGGTTTAAGATATGCTGTAGAAGTGATTATGATTGTACGAGGTTGACAGTTGGATTGGATGATCTTGAAGGTCTCTTCCAGCCTTGAGGATTCTGTAATTCTCTAATGAATTTTTTTCACCTTTCTTACCTTGGCCTGAAAAATGTCACAAACCTTCCTTCTTTCCAGCCCAGTGGCTAAATATGAGAGATTTTGAAGTGAAATTTGTGGAGGAAAAGGTCTGAGTGTGCCCTAGCCCTCTCTGCCTGCATTCTGTACTGTGGTAGTAGAAATGTGCCTGCACCTTCCAGATCGTAAAAATCCTTGGCAATGAGAAGCTCATAAAACTTTCAGATCAATTGTGAACCACCAGGATGTGATGCTGAGATGAAGTGGCCCATCTCAACCACCATTACAGCCACTGAGACATTGATGTTGACACGGAACCAAAAAATTTGTCACGACGCTGGGGAAGAGCAGGGATCACAGAGTGAGTGATACTGATCAAAGCAGATGAGAGTCAGGAATGTTTATCCAGGAGATGCAAACTCTGACACATACCTCAGTGATCTGAAGCCGTCAGAGTTAATATGCTGTCTATTAATATTTGTTCAAATACAGCACCTGTCAGAGCACGTACAGGAAAAGAGATTTTTAGGTCAATCTGACACGTGAAGAGTGAGATGTTGTCAAGGGGAGCTAACTCTGGCTGGCTGGCAGTGGGTGCTGTGTTTTCTGTGCACCTTGTCTCCTCCTAGGCACCAAACCCCAGAGCTCTCTGTGGACTTTGGTTTTACTCCAATATGACCATTTCTCACACTTAATAACACTCTGCTGTGCTAATGTGTGTGCCTTCTGACACTGCTCTGTGGGGAAGGGGAATGCAATGCTTGTGGTTGCTGGTTGTCTGCAGCTAAGGTGAGGTTGGAGGAGGGTTCTCCAATGCCAGAACTCTCCAGAGCTGCACCCTCGTGGATCAATGCTCTCAGGAGGGCAGTGCAGCATCCTGGCTGCCCAGCAACCTCAAGCCCCTGTGCTGAGGTTTGGGTAGTGTATATAACAGCAGCCCCAGGAATATTTACAGTGGATTCTATATTGAAAAAAATAGGGTGGCCAGTAAGTTTTCACCTCTCACTAGGTGCTTAAAACATCCCATTATCAAGCAGCTGGGTGCTCCTGGGAAGATCTTTCATATCTGTTTTATATACAGGCTGTCACAAAATATTAATTGTATTATTGTGTGTCCTTTAGCAATAGGAAAGCAGAGAATATATATTTTGGTCAGTCCCCAATTTCATTGTTATTGTCCATGCCATGGTTGCATATCTTCACCTGGACTTTGAAAACTCACTGCAGATCAGGTAGTTTCAGAGCAAACCCGTGTTCTTAATGAGTAAATGAAGTTACTGTTACTTTAGTTTATTCTAAGTGTTGAACCCAGCATGGGATCTAACCTGGAACAGTCATCTCAAGAATATTGCAGTGGAAAGTAGAGCGTAGGATTTAACATTGGAAATTAGAAGTTGATCCTACTTCTTATACAAAATTGAGATTGACAAAATTGAGGTTTATCTACATAAACCTTTAAACAAAGATGTGGCTCTGAATCAAAATTAGGGAACTGGAGAAATGAAATTGAGGACTTTGTGCTCTTAAAGGAAACTTGCCCAGCAAGACTGTCAGCAGCGGAAAACTAAGCACAGACATTAATGGAGTCAGGTCTTTTCCTGGAGGTCAATTTTTAATAAATCAAGATTGTTTAAAAATTATAATTATTGATTAATTAAATTTATACTTGGAGCTTAGCCCTCTTAGTTTTGAAGAGTCTGTACACCCAGTTGGTATGAATGATGAGCTGAAAGAAAGGAAAAAAGTCATTATTTAATTAACTGTTATTCCAAGTGGATCTAATGCTAGCAATAGGCTTGGATGTCTGTTCCCCACAAGTATGAGTAAAGGGGCTCTTGCAAGACTCTCTCTGCACTCAGATTCCATAAAGCAGCCTGCCCTGTGTCTGACTATAAAGAAACTGAAAAAGGGCAGTTTGGATTAGATACCAGGATGAAATTCTTTGCTGTGAGGGTGGTGAGACACTGGTACAGGTTGCCCAGAGAAGTGCCCAAGGCCAGGCTGGACAGGGCTTGGAGCTATCTGGGACAATGGAAGATGTCCCTGTCCATGGCAGGGCTTGGAACAAGAGGAGCTTTAAGCTCTCTTCCAACCCAAACCATTCCATGATTCCATGAATAATATATTCACCTCCAAAATGTGGTCCTCGAAAGACAGAGTAAGATTGTTTGTAAGTATATTATGGGTCCAAAAGTCCAACAGCAAAATGTACAAAGCTGAACTGCACAGCTGTACAAGCAATTTCTGGGCTCAGATGAGCACAGCTGAAAGTAACTGGACAAGGCTGAAGCCTGAAAGAGAAACAGCACAAAAACAGGAGTATCCATTTACCTAAACTGGAGCTTCTAAGGTGAGAGGAGGCAGGATTAGACCTTTTGCATGCAGAGGGGAACCAGCTGAACTCAGAGGGAAAAGGAGCAACACCTGGGGTGATGTGGTACCAAAGGCAGGGGGCTGGAGGTGAGTGAAATAAGAAATGAGGAGGCACTATGTTGGCATGAAGTGATATACTGAGACAGGCAGCTCCCAGGCTGATCCCACACTTAAAAATAGATTGACATCTATCCAGGAGATGAGTTTGTTATTCTGTAACTACAGCATTTTCTATTACGTTTGATAAGGGAAAGAAGATTGCATCTTGGTAAGAAATACAAAAATTCACCTCCTAGCAGGGGATAATAGCAGGAGAACAGGGGCAGATGACAACTGCAGATTTAAAATAGTTCACTGCAGTCCCTGGTAGGGAGGATAAGTTCAGTGCTGGGCTGAGATGTTGTCCCATGCTCGCAGCCAGGCACCCCTGTGGTGTCCCACAGGCAGTGCCCTGCTCCTCTCCCCTCCAGAGCTGCTCCTCTTGGGTCACTCTGGGCAATTCTTCTGTGAGTCAGCTGATGATGCACAGAAATTCGTTAGGGGAAGAAAGACAGGGCCAGTGTGCCAGCAAGGCCCTGATCTAGGGGAAGTTTTGGGGTGGAATCAGTCTAAAAGAGGTGTTGGTTATCAAGGGCAGGGGGGTGTGGGGGTGTCTCTGTCTGTCGGGGGGGCTACATGAAAGATGGGGAGACCCTATCTACAAAAGCATGTAGTGACAGGACAAGGGGGAATGGCTGCAAAATAAAGAGGTGTAGATTTGACATTGTGAAGAAATTCTTCCGTGGGAGGGTAATGAGACCCTGGCACAGGGTGCCCAGAGCAGCTGTGGCTGCCCCTGGATCCCTGGAAGTGTCCAAGACCAGGTTGGACAGGGCTTGGAGCACTCTGGATGAGTGGAAGGTGCCCTGCCCATGGCAGGGGGTTGGACCAAGATGATTTTTTAAGGAACTTTTCCAGCAAAACCAGTCTATGATTCTGTGAGCATATCCCAGACCTGTGAAGAATGTCTGTACTGCCTGACTTCTGCAATTGCATGGTAGGTACTGCAGAAACCTTAACTTTGCAAAAAATCCAAACCTCTTTTGTTTCAGTGTGTAACTGTTGATCTAAAATGGGAGTTCTTGTTTTCTAATTCACAAAGCTTAAAAGATTGTTCATTTTATATTAAAATGATAGCCTTTGCAAGAGACCTTCAATCTAATTAAAGCCAGGAGATTAGCATCCCTTAGAATATTTGCAAAGCCTGCAATGTGAAGTTAATGAAATGTGTACACTTTTGCAAAGCTTTAATTTTTAATGAAATAATTCAGGACATGGACCTTGCTCCTCTGCCTTGCCTGCTTTGTCCAGACCAGGGAGTGTTTATATACAATGTAAAGTTCTGGGCTGAAGAAGACAGAGAAGAGGATAATCTGAAGGCTTTTTGGTAACTACTGCGAGCCTGTCTTTTATCTCTTCAGTTCAGGCTGAGAATGTGAGTATTCCTGATTAATAGTAATGACTGAGAATATGATTTCAGAGTGGCAGTTATTTCTTAAGGTTATGTATATGTGTATATATGTGTGTATGTATAAATATATATATGTAGCATATCCTATATTTATATATAAATATAGACATGTATAATAAATTAGATCTACAACTGTATAAAATCACAGTGACTGCTAAAGGGACCTGAAATAAAGCAAGTAAGGGAATATGTTGCAAAGGAATGTCTCCTATTTGAAGAAATGGGCTGAGCCCAGAAGCAGGGGAGCAGCCAGGGCTGGACCAGTCTAGTTCAGAGGGGATGACCAAAGGAAACCCTAAGCAATTCCAGCCTCTTTTCAGATCAGGCTCTTCTAATGATGGCCTCACTCCTCTGTTATCGGTTGAGAAGGAAGAAAAGAGGAAAAAAGCTGAAGCACAGGGAGGAGCAAGCCCTGTTCAGAGTCACAGTTGCTCTCGTGGTGTCAGGGGGCAGGACACCCTGTCCTGGGCTGATTTACAAACAGCCACACCATTAGAGCTATTTACTGCAGCTGCTTCTTTCACCCTTTCCTTTGCTGCCTCTCAGTTTTGCCACAGGAAAGATCTGGCTGTTGCATTCAAAACAGCAATTCTTTTATAGAGCCACCCCCCTACTTTATATTATGCTTACTGGATCCTTCTGAAACCTAAATGTTAGAATATCCTAATCTTGCTCTACATTTTAAAGCTGAAAGATAAACGTGTTGTTTAATGAAATCCACAACACTACAGGAATAGTAACCATTGTGTTTCTTCATTTCAAAGAACGGCTGAAATCTAACATCTGGTGTAACTGTACAAACCTGACCTTAGGTCACGGTAAGTATTGTATTGTTGATGATGGATACGCTTTTTTCATTACCATGCTGCCTCCATTCTTTCAGCATCCATGCTGTGAATCCCCAGTTATAGCCAGGACTATTGATAAATACTGATTTTTAAAATACAATTTTTATTTTTTTTTTACCCTTTTAAACATGCATTGTGTGGTATTTTCTTTTTAAATAGCTCTTCTAGTTTGTTGTCAACAATATGCTATTATTTGAGCAAACTTTTCTGCATGATAGCTCTAACACACAAGGATCAAGGATTATGTGTCTGAAGACTCAGCTATGATCCTGAAAGAACAGTGTCACAAAAAGGTGATCCTCTGCCTCTAATGCCTTCCCCTGTACTTTTCTCTTTGGATGATCGTTTCCTTAAAGCCCTTGTGGAAAGAACCAAGGTTTAAGGTTTAAATTGGGAAGCAGATGTGGACACCTGTGAATGTGTCTTTGCACATCATTGTTTCAAGGTTTCAGCCCCTGTGCAGGAAATGAGGCCCTGCACTGTCCTGTGTGATTGATGTCCATTATTCCCAAGATCTGGGGTAGTTCAGACTAGGTCAGTGACTGTGCAGGAGCAGTGCTGTAACCAGTGCTCCCAGCAAGCCCAGTGAAGTGCCAGTCAAGAAAAGAAGATGTTGACCTCGTAGCTGGAAGTTCTGGTCAGATTTTTACTACAAAAAAGCCGCCAGAAGCTCCAACACTGAACTGGGAGAATGAGGGCAAATTTAATGATGATTTCTATTTGTTTGCTTTGCTGACCATATCTACCCCCAGAATCTTTCCATTTTGTTCAGCTCTTCAAGAGCATCACAAAACTCTTAGCACCACAGCTTTAATATTTTCCCCCTAAAGCTGTGCAAGCACAAACTTCTTTTCCAATCCTTTGGGCAGCAGATGCCCAGGCTCATTCAGCCTTGACTCTTTGGGACAGAAATGCTGACTGGGATGGCTGGACATCCTGTCAGCAAAGGAGAAATGTATGCTGTTCTAATGCTTAGGTTATAATGCCATGCTGTGTTCTCACTAGGTGCTAATACTCCTTCCTGATGTTACTGCATCATGCAGTGGAGGTAAAACAGAATATCCTTGTGCTCCCAATGGAGATGTGCAGAATGAAGTTCTGACTCCCTGAAATCCTGACATTTTCACCAGCACAGCAGTAAACAGCATAGAAAACGTCTGAAGGCATGGCTTCTACTCTTTTAAGAAACATCTATACACTTCAGTTCTGCCAAAGTTAAATACATTTATAGATTTGTTCATAATTATTTTTAGAGTAGGATTCTGTTTGTTCGACAATATCTGAAAAATTAAATACCTGGGGCAACGTTGCTGAGTGCAGCTGGTACATTGGAAATATGGGGAAATTCTTGCTGTAATTGTGAAGGTTTTATTTAATGGCTCTGAAGGCAGAGTTAACTCATTCAGTGAGGACAGGTTGTTTGATGGGCTGGTGGTGCTGTCCTCTGTATCACAAGCTGCCAGCCCACAGACAGGTCTGTGCTTCTCAGGAACAAGGAGCAAAGTCAACCTTTGGGACCTGTTGGGGTGAGTCTAGAGCAGGCTCCAAATTGGTTATAGGGATGGAGCAGCTCTGCTTTGAGAAAAGATTGAGAGAATAGCCTGGAAAAGAGAAGACTCTGGGGTGACCTAATTGTGGCCTTCAGTACCTGGAGGGAGCTACAAGAAAGATGGAGAGAGACTATTTACATTGGCCTGGAGTGACAGGACAAGGAGTAATGGCTTCAAACTGATGGACAGTAGGTTTAGATTAGATATTGGGAAGAAATGCTACCCTGTGAGGGTGGTGAGGCCCTGGCACAGGTTACCCAGAGAAGCTGTGGCTACTCTGTCTCTGGAGGTGTTGAAGGCCAGGTTGGATGGGGCTTGGAGTAACCTGGGGTAGTGGAAGTTGTCCTGGCAGAAGGCTGGTGCCAGTTTGCTGTGCCATGAGGGTGCAGAAGGCTCTGGACCTGCCCAGCTGTGAGCTGAAATGCATTGGCAGGACAGCTAACAGATATTCTATATTCTTCCCACCCATTCTGCACTTTCCATGACCTCTTCCTTTCATCGGTACAAGTAAATTGAATTCAGCACATTTAAAGACCCTGTCTGGATCCATAACATTCATAACCATGCTGTAACCATGAATGAAAAGCTGAGGGAGAGTATGGTTTGTATCCAAGGGCTCTTTTGCTTTTTATATGTTTACATATAGCAGCCAATGGTCAGCAAATAAGCACCATGGCTGGTAATGAAATGTTCGAACCATCTGTTTTAATCTGCAATTTAATTTCACTATAAAATATTAAAGTTGTTCCGATGGTTGGGTTGGTACGGCTGCTTTATATGAAAAGAACTGAGTATCCCAGAGCAATTACATTGCACCAAGCACATGCTGTGGATATTATATTCTGTATTGTTATTTAGTTCCATTAAAAACGTTAAAAAGCTTTCTTAACGTGGCATATCAGAGTTTGAGGCCTCTCTTTTTTGTTAGAAACGAGTAGCAAATGCTGAGGACAAATGTAAGAAGATACTCCCAAGAGAATAATCTTCTTCATGATCCTTCAGGAGGAGCAATGGAACCATCCTCCAAGAGAGGTGGTCACTGACTTAAAAACAGGCAATGTTGTCATTAAGAGGCCTTAACTTCTGGTCAGCCCTGAAAGTGGACTTGATGATCCTAGCAGGTCTCTTCCAACTGGATTTACTCTATTCTATCCAAAATAAATGTCTGTGGAAATGCTGAACTGATGAAACCAGAAAGTGGTTTTGACACTGCAGCTTTTGGAAGCTGTAGCATCTTTGGAAATCTTTGCTACATTTTCCACTAGCACTGCTTTCTATTGTGGGATTTTAGAGAACATTCCTTGAGGGGATGGTGACAGTTGTGCTCTGGGTTGTGGCCCCTCAGATCTTGAAAACATCCAGGTTCAGGGATTCCACAAGATATTTGGACTATCCACCCGTGATTAATAATCCTTACAGGGATTTTATTTTTTCTTCTCTCTCCAGATTGAGCCTCTTTCATTTCAATCCTCCTGCCATGGGCAGGGACACTTTCCACTAGACCAGGCTGATCCAAGCCTCACCTGACCTGGCTTTGAACACTTCCAGGATGGAGCAGCCACAGCTTCTCTGGGCAGTCTGTGCCAAGTTCTCACCACCCTCACAGGTCAGAATTTCTTCCTAATTATTTCCACTTCTTTTTGACAAGTGGGTAGGGTCAGTGCAGTGTGGTGCTGGGCAACCACCTTCCTTATTTTCATCTGGCATGAACACTTCTGCTCATGTGTGCCTTGAAATACCCACATTTCCTGTGTGACCTCAAAAATTCCCATCACTCTCGAGCAGCATCCTTTGCCATGGTTCCACCCTGCCTTGCTTCTGGGATCAGCCTCTCTGCTTCTCTGATGGCTGAGAGGGATAGAGGGCAATCACAATGAGCTTGAGCTGGCAGTGCTGGTGTACCCAAAATACAGAGCCTTTCTCACATGCTGTGACATTAGGGAATGGTGAGAGGGACAGGTACGTTTTCCCTGGGCAGAAACTCCCTGTCTCAGAGGCAGGAAGCATTGCAGCCTTGTGAACCTCATGCTTTAGCTAATCCAGAGCCCTGTAGGAAACTGGGACTCATTAACTCAGCGCTGTGGCATCCCGACACAACTATGTGGCTTCTGGAACCCAAGCCAGTATTTCTACCTGGTCATCTGCTGTACTACCTGATACATCTGATAACCTGATAAATCTGCCTGGCCAAGGCTTGCTTGGGGATCCCCACACAGGACAGGGAGAGGCAGGGATTGCACACACCAGCTGCCCCCCACCCCTGCATGCTGCAGCAGTTGTTTTCCATTACACCCATGGCCACGTGTCACCTGGTGTTATTTGGAGTGCATGCCACTTGCATTGAATTTTTCCTGAACATAAGCTGGAAATTACTGATTCTTACCTTACTTAGCTAGTATAAAAGTACTAATGTCCTAATGAAGAGTCTCACTTAGCTAAATGCTTCATACAGCTGAGTAAAACAAAGAATTTTACTAGAGCTTAACCCAGTCGTTAATAAGCTTTTTAACCCTGACCTTTCAAATCAATGATCTACCACTGGTTTTACCTTTCAAGAAGGAATTCCATTTTCAAGTGATAAAACATATTTTGCACTCCTTACAATCTAATGATTATTCTCAGCGTTACTGGATATATGAGGCCATCAAACCATTAGAAGGTATAAAATGTATTAATGTACAGCATTCATGGCTACATTTGCTTTAGAGTCAATAAAAGGGAAACAATTTATAAAGGGCATTTATGCTCATTACGGAATATCGATAGATTGTTTCTCCCATCATTCCTGAAGTATGAAGGACTCCCCTCTGTGATGGATAGGAGAGGATTTGCATAAGCTCTTTGCTTAAACTCCTCCAGCACTGAGCTGTGTGCAGGGGCCTGTGGCCAGGCTTTGGGCTGGAATTTGTGTGAATACCTACAAATTCTTCCTTTCCAGGGGACTGAGCATCTCAGTTTGGAAGGTTTTCACAGCAGACATGTGAAGGCCCTGTAGACAATTATGGTGCTTTCAGCATCAGACAGGAATTGTCACAAGGCTGTGGGCAAATGGAATCAATGTTGGAAAAGAAAGGAATTTGCTTTTGAGGAAGGTCAGGGCTGGAGCAGACAAATGAAGACAGAGCTTTGCTGAGACCTTCATAAGCAGGAATAGGAGGAGAGGGACTTTTTGACACATACAGGGGGAAAAAAGGGAAAGGAATCGTATGGGGGGTAGAAGATGCTGCAGGAGCACTGTAGCTATAGCTAGAGGCGGAAATTTCATCGTCTATCCTAGTGAATAAGAACTGCAGAAATATAATAACTATGAGGAGTCGAGTGATTAAGGCACTGGCCTGAGTCTCAGCAGACCTGGATTCAGTTCCTGGCTGTTTTCGGATTTCTGTCTGACTTTTGGCAAGCCTCTTCAACTCTCTGCGCCTTGGTTTCCCATCTGTTAAAGAGGAATAATAATATTTCCTTTCTTTCCTGTCTATTCCAGCAGCAATCTCTTCTGGGCAGGCACTGTCTCTCTCATGGCGTGTACAGGACTTTGTCCTTGGATTCTGATACCTGCACTAGAGCAGGAAATAGGGATGGGGACTCCCATGCCATGGAAGCCCACTTATTAACAATTTCCCATTACTAAGGGTCTAAAAGGTATACTACAGCTTGTTAAACAGAGTTCTTAATGTCAGTTCTTCCAGGACAAAAGAAAAAATATCAATCACTAAATTAAAGAAGGAAAATTATTCACATCTCTATTAAGATTTCTAAGAGTCTGAAAGTATCTTCTGAAGTAGAAATATTCCAGTTTCAAAGAACAGAGAAAACATTAGCCATGGCACAAAAGCAGAGTGTTGGCCTTCCCTATTTCTGATCTTGCTTCTCTACATGTCTGGCTGCTCTATATGGACTGACCTTTCTAGCATTTCTCACTGACAAGACATCTTCTTGAGGCACATTGTGGATTCCTGATGTGCAATTGCTCATGCCCATCTGGTAGGATGAAGTTGTGCCCACTCAGAGGCACACACACCCTGCAAGAGAGACTGGGTAATATCAGTTGCAGAGCACTGGTTGAAGAGAACAACCAGCAAATACATAAAATTAAATCTCAGCTGCAGAGACTTTCTGGTAATAAGCAGTCCCAATTAGAAATGCAAATGTCACTGAAAGGGAGCGTGTCTGTTGACAGTAGACTTTGAGGAAAGCTTTGGGTTTGGTGCTAGTAAATTAATCTTTAATTATGAGCACACCTCACTCCTGAAAGAGGTGAACTGACAACATGTGAAAGTTTCAGGCTGCTGCTTTCTTCTGTCAGAAAAAAAACAGAGGAGAACCTTGTTGGCTGCTGGTGGACTTAGTGCTCTGCAAGCTGGGGCTGGCCAGTGTCATTGACTCTCCAGACAACCAGGAGTCATCAACCCATTAAAAACATTGGTCTTAAAACATTATGTCTCACATGCTCTCAATAAATATAAATATCTAGATGAAGAATTGTCAAAATTTGGGAAAGAAAAACAGTCCTTGCTCCTGCAGTTCTCTCCTTCCCTGGCTGGGTCGCCTGTCCTCCTCTCTGGCAAAGGGAGGACCACACCATGCTACAGCAAACCCTTCTCCAGGCCAGCCATGAGAATGTTCAACACCTCCACTCCTGAGCTGGCTGGATTATTAAAACAACATTTCGACTTCCAAGTAAGTAAATAAATCTCACTGGCAAGTTTGTCTTGTGTCAGCCAACATCTTATCTCCCTGAAAACTGGGCTGGTGTCCTGCAAAGCTGAAAACTGAATAGTCTAAAACCTGAGTGCAACAGCCAGCCAAGGGATACACCAGATCCATCTTCTGAGGTAGCAGATACAGTGAAGTAAGCAAATACATTCTAGAAATCCTATTATTAAAGTTACAAAAATAATTTTGTTTCTTTAAGTTTGAAGTTATGAAACTTTGCTGTCGTTCTTGCCAGCAAGCTTGTGTCTTTTCAGCCTACAGCTAAAAAGCTTTGCCCCAAAAGCTTCGTTGCCCAAAAGAGGCCATGCTGCAAACCCACCTCAAAAGGCCCAGAACACCTGGTTTCAGGCACAACAGGGAGATCAGAACATACCTTATCATAAATATGCATATGCGACGCAGGAGCCCGCCACCTTCTTGGAGTGATGCCATAACTGACGGAACAAAGTACAACAAAACTTCACATCACTGGTGGATCAGAAGAACAGAGGTAACTGAAAGGCTAGAAAATTATAGGTTTACTGACATTCTGCTCAACCTTACCCATTCTTTATTGAAAAGAGATAATAACTATCTATAGGAGAGCTGTCTTAAGACTCCATTCATTCCCTTTCGCTAGCCCAGCTGAGAGGTGGTGTAATATAAAGCACAGCAGCATCTGGCATGTCATTTAATTACACCTTCAGCTTGCTGGGAAAATGTTGGAAGTGTCAAGGTAAGCAAACTATAAAAATATATTTTGCCTGCTACAGGAGAGCTCCTGAAATGGCAAGCAGGGGCCGGCTCCAGATACTGCTCTGGGTCGGTGAGAGGAAGGTGATGCAGAGTCTAACTCATGAACAAATATCACCCTTTGATAAGACACCATCTGCTCCCAGCTGCCTGGCTTCAATCCCCCAACAGACACTTGGGAATTCCTCTCCAAATAAACCACTGATGTAACAGGAAAACAGAACTGTCAGCTCCAGTGAAGTTGTGCCTCCTTGCATCAGCACCGAGTGTGTCTCACTCCTACAACCAAGAAGGAAAAAACTGTCAAAGGCAGTAAAATGCCAGCAGCCAGCACTGAAACAGCCAGGTAGGCCTTGGTTTAGCTCATCCTCCTTATACGTGTTCTGCTCAACACTGTTAGAGATCACCTATGGTAAGGATGAACATGGACTAATATACCTGTACTAGTGGGCACTTTTTAATGGTGACTTCTGCCCTGAGCTGATTAAAGGGGCGTTTTAAAACAGCACAAGCTGATCAGCATCAATCAGGTGGTGTGTTTCCCTGTAGAAGGCCAGTGCTATCCTCCAGTAGCCAAGGAGAAGCCCACAGCCCTGTGAAATAGCCAGCAGTGGAGGACTTCCAGGTTCTTGCCATATCTGTGTTTCTACTCTACTTACGTTTGTAAGAGAAAAAAAATTAAATCTCTAATTTCAGGCAGCACAGCTGAGACTGTGCTGTGGTTGAAGCATGACAGGCAGTTCCATCCATCCCATGGTACTGAGAGCACTTGGCTGCATTTGGCTGAACTCTGTGAGACCACTCCTGCAGCATCATCCTTCACTCCTCGCCACGGCTGCTCCCAAATCACTGCATATTTAAAAGGTCAGTTCTCATTGTCACTCCTGTGAAATAAGATTAGCCTCTCCATCAACACTTCCTCTAGGCCTTGATGCTGTACACAGTAGGGATAGGAGCACTGAGAAGGGGGGGGACTCAGAATCCTACCCCAGTCTGCACAAATAACCTCACTGCTTGTTAAACCAAAGATGACCCCTGAGCCTTTGACTCTGGGGGGCTGGCCTTGTTACGAGTAATTGAAGTGAATGAAATAAATCACGTAATTTTTTTCTTTGTTTATTGGGTGGAGTGGGAGGAAAGGAGAAGAAAGTTCAACACAGAAATTAGTCGCCTTGTTTTGTTCTTACTAATGGAAATTTCTCAGAAACCAAAATAAAGGGTGTCATATAAGAACCTGAAGAGCACAAAATTAGCTTGAACCCACATCCTAACTTTTAAACCCAGAGCATGAATGCAGGTGTCTGCAGCTGAGCATGGTTTTTCTTTTCAGCTCATCTGAGGTATGAGTCACTTCCATCAAAAGAGGAGGATGCCTTGATCTGTATGCGAGTGAGCTTTGGAAAAGCAGCTGTTGGAGCAAATACAAACATCCATGCCAAGGATTGTAACGATGGAGTTTATCTAATATGTAAAAAAACACCTGCTGCAAATGAAAAATTACACCCACAACCACCTGAATAAGATAAGCAAATGATGGGGGAAATGAAGATTATTATTATTAATATACTTTGGAACTTTTGAACCAAACATCTCTTTTGCAATGAAACAGTAGGATGCACTGATGAAATAGCACTCCTTGCCCCAGACCTGCTCAGCAGCATTTATTTTGCCTAAGTGATTTTCTTTTCTCTGCTAAGTCTGGTGGAGATGAAAACACTAACCCAAAGAAGATAATTAAAAGCTAAATGAAACCACATACAGCTGTGCTACTACATGGCTAATGAACATGCAAATATATACATATGACAAGGACATAATGCAGGCTGGCTGCCTTGAGTGGTTAGTGCAGATTTCCAAGAGCTGGAAATGCTATTGATTATAACTGAGCTAAACTTCCTGACTCCAGACTTCAAAGATCAGCCTCAATATAATCATCAGGCAGCATATGGGAGCATGGCTGCAAGGAGCTGATGAATAATGGCTCAGGGACCTGAATGTTTGCACGGAGGGTGGGAGATGTCCTGGAGATGTCCTCTGGGCTGTGGAGTGCAGGCTCCTTGGCAGCCAGGAGGAGCACCACAGAATCCTCCTCAGCATCTTGGCATACTCAGTCCTGCTGACAATTGGGGTTTTTGAGTTACGTGTTTTAGCTGGGATATTTATTTTCCCTTTCCCACTTCACTTGGCAAGAGGCTGATATGTGGTGGACACGTTTTTGGGAGGACCAGGGATGGAGGTAACAGATACAAGGCAAAGCTTCTGGGGTCCTATAAACAGAAGCATGAGCAGCATGGAAAGGCTCTCCTCGGAGGGTCTGCTGCCACATCCACATGAAAGAAGATAAATCCAATTTCCCTTATTAGTTAAAAATCACCCAGCTGAGACTAACTCCCCAACCCACTCAGAGATGAGACAAGGGAGTCAGGGCTCAGCCCTGCACCAAGTTCTCCCTTGGAAGGGACCTGGTTCCACTGCCACCTTGTGCCCCCTTCACTGTAACATCCATTTGGGATATCACAGAGACAGAGCAAACCTCACTCCTCCTCCAAAATGACCACAGAAAGGCCACATAGGCTTTGGGGATGGCCACAGGCAGGAGAGAAGCGTGGAGGGATGGAGCACAACCTTAGATGTGGGTGGAGGTGACTGATCCACCAGGATGGCTGAGAGAAGGGACACCTACCAAAAAAAGAAACCAAAGAAACCAAATTTGTGCAGAACACAATGGTTAGTGCATAAAAATTAATCAAGTACTACAATGACTTGCTTTATTCATAATACTTAATGGTCATGTAATAGGAGTTTTTATTCAGCAGTTAAAGTTCATAAGTGCAGGTTTTACATGTAGAAAGGTATTATGCTGATAGTTTAATTACACACCTTTCTGCACACCAAAGGAAATGGGTTATGCGGGTTTTATAATTAAAGACGGACTTCTGAGGGGAAATGAACTTTGCAGTTAGCAACATAATATTTGATTTTTATCAGATGTTTTTGTTTTGAATTTTTCAGCATTTGTGGTGGTGTAAACAGGTGAGTGCTCCAGACTGAGTGAGGTGTCAGGAGAAGCTTTGAAAATGCAGCAGAAAGTAGCCATTTAAAAATAGCCAGTGTGAGCATGAGGTATAAACATCATGTGTTTGGAAAGCTCTCCAGACTCTGCCCATGCAATTATACACAGTGCAAGTCTGTCCAGTATGTCTAGGAAACAGGGGAAAAAACCCAGCCCAACAAGTAAGTGAAAAATAAACCCCAGTGCTTGCCAAAATAATAAAAAGCTTGACTTTTTATTTCTCTGATTTTTGTTTTAAATTCATTTCATGGCCAGTGAATACAATTTTCCCCTCCAGCCTGCCTACAGAGGCAGCAAAGCCAAAAATGTGATGGATGTTTGTGTGTGCACGTTTGCTGTTGGAATACACAGGGCCATTCTCAATATTAAAGGCAAAGAGTGGCCTGAGCCACTGCCAGGTCATGGCCAGCTCCTGCCATTCCCTATTAACCAACAAGGTGGGGTTAGGAGGTCTGCAGTGCCTGAGCTTCCCCTTTTCAAGTTTTAGAAGGCTTTATTTAGCATAACCTCATTCCAATATACATATCAAAGCACATTAAAAGGATATGTGGGAATATATATTTAAATATATTTATATATATATTTATAAACTGCTAGGAGACATCAATTTATTTATAAATTACTAGGAGTAATCAATGTTTTTTTAACACAGAAAATGCACCTACAAGAATTTTTCTAAAGTCTAAAATATTTCAAAAATCACCAACTGCTCCTCCCCTCGTGTCATACAAACTGACAGGCTCAGGCTTTTATTGTGCCCAGCACAAATGAACGTTAATTAGTGGGCTGAACAAATAAAAACAAAAAAACAACAAAACAAAACAAAAAACCAACAAAAAAACCAACCCCAAAAAACTAAAACAAAAACCCCAAAAAACAAAACAAAACAACAACAACAAAAAACCAACCCAAAAGAAGAAAACAAAAGACTTTCCAAAAACAATAAGCAAGGGCAAGGCCTGAAATATTTTGAGCACGCCCTTTCCTTTCTGGCAGGACTGGGAGTGACTGGCCTGGGTGTTATGGTTTGTTGGTAAGGTGGAGCCCAGGTGATGGCAGACAGTGCTGTCTGTGGCAGGGGTCCCTGGGCTGCCAGCAGCCCCCTCGGGCACTCTGGACCTACCAGAATATCTGAAATCAGGCATTTCACAGCCAAGTACAGAAGAATGATTTTAAAATCTTTTTCACTAGTGTGGACACTCCACAGTTACAACAGGAACAGTTGTGTAAAATGTGCATCCAAATATAACTGGACATTTTTTTGAATTTCGTTGGCTAACCGCATAAATTAATGACAATGAGAAAGAACTGTTTTTTCTCTAATTAAATCCATACATTTTGGCTCTTCTCATCATCGTTAACATACTGTTAAAAGTGCTGTTGCTGTATCTTTCAACCCTCAGCCTGCAATCAAGCCCTCGCTGCACTGTGGTGGATTTCAAACAGTCACTTGTTTAAAAATAGAAAGTGCTTTTTTTTAAAAAAAAAAAAAAAAACAACTGACTGCCAGCTGAATGCAAGCAGGTAAAAATTAACATATGCAATTGTCAAGTGTCAGATTCAGCTCCTGAGCTACCAAGACTTACATTGCCTGGTGAGGGGCCCACAGCACTTTGAGGCTGTATTGCCCAGGGGCTGAAGTTGTGCAAATAAATATATATCCTTAATTTTTATTTAAGTTATAGTGTGCTTTCTTTGTGGGTACCCATCATTTTCTCTTTATAATCTCCAAATTTCAACAAAATAAGCCCAGAGGTAACAGCTCAGCCTCCGTGGGGTAAATTCAGGGTGTACCACAAAGTTACAGAGGCTCTTTCCATGATACCCATTCCTACTATTGGTACGAGTTCTCCACCCTTGCAACAGAGGTTACTGCTCCATTTCTTTTTTTTTTTTAAGTCTAACAAGGGTAATTATAACAGGATTAACAGATTTTTTCCCCCACTACCTCATATCAAAGAGAGCATTAGACCAAGTTATGATCAGATGTGTTTTTACTGTATATGGAAATGTCTTAAAATTAATGTATGGCTCAGCCACATTCACCATCAACTGCTCTGTTGTGTAAGGCCACTTCTCCCATGAAGGGCAACCACGTGTGAAGGGAGAGCATCCAAATAAGTATTTTTAAAACATTTGAAAATGAGAGACAAATAGCCCCATACAATCACACTATCTTACCTCAAATACCCACTCAAAAACGAAATAATTCCTTGCTGAACGAGCCAAGCCTGGCTCCCTAAACCGGGAGGAATTGCGACGCTGGTAAACTTGCAGAAATATTTTTACAATTTTATTAGAGGTTTTAATTCAGTGCTTTATCTACCTCTGTTAGTCTGCAAAATAGCTTTAAATATTCAAGTGGTAATTAATGAATCTTTTATGTTGCAAATCAAACATTTTCATCTGCGCTGTGGTACAGTGGCAGTGAGAAGGAGGGGTTTAAAGTGTAATTGTTTCCCCTGTTCCCCTCGCATCGCTGAATGCCTTTTTACCCTTTATTATATCATTGGCTTTTGCTTCAGTTCATCAGCACTTTGCCACATCTTATCGGTCGATATTTGCTGTCTATTTTTTATTTATTTTTTTTTTCCAGTGCAAGATTTCTTACTGTGCCTTTGCCAGAGACATTCCTAAGGAGATGGAAACTCTCTGAATGTGGAATTTTCGCATGAGTGCAAAATAATAAAAAGCATGTGTGTATTAAAAAGGGATCAACTTAATGGGAAATGAGCATTGGGTTACATTAATATTCTATTACAGTAAAAATCATATTTAATAAATTTTCTCCAGATTTTTCAGGACCTTACTGTATTTTTCTAAGTCGGATGCCAATCCAAAGAAACAGTGTATATGATACATTTGATTTATGTTAAGTAAATAACCTGCACAGCCCATTTTTCGGTTAAAAAAAAAAAATATTAAGTGTAGAAACACACACCAGACTGAAATGTGTGCTTAGTTTCCATCTGCTAGGAGGAATAGTGTTGGTCTTGTGCAGCAGAAAGCCTTTATAAACAGTATTCTATTTTATTGATGCTATATGTGGATTTTTACGTTATGTGGCAAGCGCAGGAGAATGAAAACACTGTAATTTATCCCGTACCATAAAATTATACTAGTACTAAAGTAATTACTTCACATATTAAAATACAGTTTCCTTTGCTTTCTTTTGTCATCACATAAAACGAGGCGTTGAGCGCGGCAGCACGGAGGGGCCGGGGCTGCTCTTGCCTCCACAAAGGATTGACACATCCCGGATCATACACTATATCACCCGACCCTTGTTGTTCTGTGACCCTAATTAATATTATACTCGCTGACATTTATGTATCAGAGCAATAAGCTAAACAGGAAACAATTTATGTCACCTAAAGCTTTTTAACAAATCGATGCAACTATTTGTAATTGCTTGTTTCACAAGATTAAAAGTACTCAGCCTTGATCTTCGCCCACAGTTTTGTGGCCAACATGACCTGTGCTTCCGTTGTAAAATAGGAGTGTTGGTGATCAGCACCTATTTCCATCAAGTAATCCATATTGCTAATATTTCTGGAATTTTAATGTAGTTACAATTTATAGCCGATCAAATGTGGTTACCTAAATTGCTGTTGCTAGTAGACAGTTTAACTGTCTTTATTAATTACAGTATAATTTAATGTTTGAGTACAGGCACTTGTGTTGGTCATTTTTACAGCCAAAGCAGTTATGTGCCTTATGACGAACCATTTTAGCATTTTCAATGGAAATTTGCTAATATGATGAGTGATAAAAATGTCAAACTCTGGTAAATAATGGTTATTGCTTTGGCTGGAATTAAACCTTGAAAGGACGGTTACCTTCAAATTAACATTATAACTTGAAGAAAAAAAATGTTTTTCAGGCTTCTGAGAGGCATAAAAATGGTCACTGGGCTCCTCTAAATAAATACAGACAGAGTGGCACAAAATGGGCTTTTTTTTTTTTCCTTTTGACAGAGAAAATTCCCGTGGGAGGAAGGAGGAGGGATTGGTAAACACCCCAAGGTGATGCTGTTTGCCATTTCCAGCTTATGTGCTTTGAAGATCTCTAACAAAGGGAATAAAATGGGGCAAAAAGAAAGACTTTCCCATGCCCTAGCTCCAGGGTTTGGGGACAAAAAAGGTGTGGATACCATGGAGGCTGCAAACACACCTGAGGGTCACATCCCACCACCTCAGTCATCACTGCTGGGGAGATGGTGGCTTGTGGCTATGAGAGGAGAAAGAGTGTTCAGTGTGCCAGAATTAACCACCACTGCAATGAGGATGAAAGATAGCCCTGATTAACACACCATTAAACGAATGTTTAACATCATCATTGAAGACTGAGCCTGATTAATAGGTCAAGAAGGGCTAATTACACCTTGTTGTGGGGAAGGGTGTGTGCCAGCGGCACCAGGAATTGCCAGTCCCTTAAATTAGTCCAATAATGTGAAGTTTTTCAGACTCTGTGATCAGGACCCAAGTTAAATGTCACCGATGGGATCATCTGCAGGGAGCAGGTGGGTGTGCAAGGAGCACATCAGCTGCCATGTCCTCCTGGGCCTCCAGCTCCTGAGCTTTTCCCTCTGGGACAGGAGAAACCCAGAAAAACTACTCACAGGCTCCGGTTTTCTTTGGAAATTCCTCAGAGACACATTGCCTCACCACTGCCCATAAAAGTGCTTTTCAGCTGTGGTGGAAAACAGCGTTTCTGCCTGGAAAAGGTATTTCCCAGCCGGCTGTTGCTGGTGGAGTAGGAAGGCATCGTGTGATGTTCCGTGGTGGAGCAGCCAGGGAGGAGAAATGTGATTAATAATACAAATATGATACAGAAGGTGGCCAAGAGCCAGATTCCCAGGCAGCACTGACTGGGACAGGAGGGGAAATGATGGTCCTGCTGCTCAGCTCGGTGCCAGCTCCTCAGCACAGGCTGCATGCGGCAGCTCCCCTTAAACCCGAGGCCACACGGGCAGTCAGCAGATGACAAACGTGACATTTGGAACCCCAAATCTTCCTTCTGAGGTGAGATGGCCCAGGAGGTGGAGCAGCCCATTCACGTGTGATGGCTCTGTAGCCCCTGACCTGCCTGCTGGGGACACTCTGTGCTCCCAGAGAGGGGCTGGGACCCTGCTGGGACTCGCCCAGGGACACATTCCCTACCTGGAGCTGGCTCCCCCATTCTACAGATGCAGAGCACCCCTGACCAAACGGCAGCTGCTGCCTGTGACTTTGGAAAATTTAATCCCACAAATCCCCTCCAGTTTACTAAAATCTCACTAGTGGTGGAAGTGCACCATGCAAACAAGGTCCAATTTTTATTCTCTGTATTTTGATTATTAAAACCTTACCAGTCAATACCATTTGGAGACACACTATAATGAGTGTGTAAAGATTCCCCTCCCCCTCCCCCAAAAAATAGTTATCTAGTATAATTTTATGATAGAATATTTTTATAAAATCATTTGTACTAATTTAAGCATTTATCATTATATGCAAAAAGATTTCTTGATGAGAATATTATAGACGGTGCATGTTTTTGACATTAGCATTTTATTTGGATGACTAATCTTGCAGATGTGAAATTTTAATGAATTATTCATGAAAAATCTCTCCTCTGAAATTTCAGTTTGCTGCTAATGCTAGTTATTAAACATTTTATTTTTCTTTACAAAACTTGATGAGGAAAATAAATGTGTGCTTACTTGAAAGAAAAAGAAGGTGGGTTTTTCCTTCAGTTTGTCTCAGGTGACAGTGCCACTTGGGACTTTGCTTCTCAGAGTTTTGTGGACCAAGGGGTTGATCCTGCAAACCTCTTTTGGCAGGGGTGCAGTGCACATTCCCATCAGGGCACTGCACTGGGAAGGAGCTGCAGAATGAAGACCCCAAACCCATCCTTCAAGCTTTGAAACAGAGTCCAATGAGGAAGCAAATAACCCCAAAGGGCAAAACTGAAGGACTTCCTTGGAAAAGAGGACTAATTCCTTGAATGACAGTGTCTTCCGTGCTTCCAGTGCTCGAGCCTCACCCAACTGCCCTGTACAGACTGTCCACCAAACCACCACTAAAATATTTTGTACTTGGATGTGGTTGGGGGAGACTCAAGGAAAGAGATGAGGTTTGTCCATCCATGAGTGAGCTGGGACATGGATGAGGTGGCCACGGATCAGGGACCACGGGATGTGACATCAGAGTCACCATGAGGGGGGAACAACAAAACAAGAACTTCGGACATGGCAACTTGCATTACCAGTGTGAACAACCAGCATTTTTATTGCATTTGAGAATGCTATAATGTCAGTAATTAGTACTGACTACACAACATTTTTTATTGTCTGTATCAACAGACATGGAATGATGGAATTACAGTTGATGTAAGGAATGAGTTTCTTTTATGCCTTATCAAAAAAAAAAAAAAAATCTTGTTACTGGCAGCACATACACACGAAGCACCATGCTAACAGTCTGGACTGTACCATTTTCATCAAGGCTTATGGGTAGAAAATACTTGGTTACCTGTTCTGGGCCCATTAAAATGCAGTCCTGAACTGCAAATTCACCTCGCAAGACTAGAATACTAAATGACTTCTGAAACATCTAAAAAATCACTCTGAGTTCATTAACCAAAGGTACCAAAGGATTTCAAAAGAGTTTAAACACATTTGGTTTTCTTTTTTTTCCATGCTATAATGAACGTGAGATTATTGTCGATCTGAAAACTACAGTAGTTCAAAATTATTTTAAAAAACTTTATATATATATATATTTATGTATGTATATATATAAAATATCTAATGATCTGCAATATTTGTAGAACCAGCATCCCTGCCCTGGTCTCTCCCCGAAGCTGAGCTCCAGGAAAGGGGAGGTGCAGGACCTGCAGCGGGACTCTTGCGAGTGAGAATCAAAAAAAGGTCATTTTGTTGTGGTCACTTGTTCTACATAAGCCTTGATTTTTTTTTTTTTTTCTTCATTTCACTTCTAGTTGAATGCAGAAACCTAACAGGTTTTACATTTACAAACTTTTTTTTTTTTTTGTGGACAAGGAAGGCTTTGACTCTCATTCCTGACAGCGATTTACCTGATACATGGTACTACTTTCATAATGTACGCTTTTCTTTGAGAAAAAAAACATGTAACAAATTGTCTTTACATCTTGGCACCTTGTAAAGTTTTTTTTTGTTTTTTTATACAAAAAGTTCAATAGTTTGACACTCCCCATTATTAATCACTACTTCACTGATAAACTTTGAAAGTGTGACCCTGGAATTCATCATGCAAAATATTTACTGCAGCAGGAGAAAAACATTTTTTTTTAAACGATTTTTTTTTTCCTTTCAAATATATGAACTTTGTTTAAGACAGCCAGAAAAGGCAGTGGTAAGATAACAGAAGGGGTGGGAAAGTATCAAAAAAACCAGCTTAAACACAAAAACTGTACAAAAATGCTTCGATCAATGATAACAGGAGAAAAAAAAAAAATCTGTCAACTATGTTACAATTTAAAAGCTGAAAAAAAAAGTCAGGGATTTTCTCCCACATGTCAGCAAATGTCATCCAATATTCTTAAAGCAAGGATAACTAAATAAAATACATGTGCAGCGTATTCTGCAATTCCATTACATACAGTAGTTTTTTTTTTTCAAAGCTATTTTTTAGTATAGTTAATATAAAGCAGTTGCACAAAAAGCAAAAGGTGTTTTGACAAATAGGTCTGCATTTATTCCTTCTGAGGAATGATATCTAAAAAAAGGACCTTTCCACCTTTTCCTCCCTCCCCACCCTCCCCCCAAAAGACAAAGGCTCACACAGACACAGTGGGATATATATGTACAACATAATAAACCCCTCCCTAAAGAAGCAACTGTATATCCAAAGGGATACAGAATCAGAATTGTAAAAATCATAGTGAAGTTTGCTTGATGTAAAGCCTGAGATTTTCAGTTGGTTCTTCTGCAAGGCTGCAACACCTGCCAGATATGTTAAACTCTAATTTTTTGTTTCTTTTTCTCTTTTTTTAATTTTTTTTATTTTTGCTACAGTCTTTAGACTAAGCATGCAAGACATACAACTAAGTGCAACTGAGTGAAATGTATTTTTTATTTACTCATTCCCTAACAGTTTGGACTGAGGTATGCGTACTAACAGTTTCTCATGCTGTTATCTTTACTCATGTCTAGCTACACATGCTGAGAATGAACTAATCTACCAGATTTTTATCCCCCTTCTGAATACCGAACTAACCAGCAAACCACTCAGTTTCGAAGCACAGAGCTCAATTCTCATGATCCCTGTCTGGCTACCGCCGGCACGTCACGAAGCTGCCTGGATATAATTTAAACCAAAACTAAAAAAAACCAAAAAATACCAACCCAACAAAATTTTAAAAAATGTTTCCAAATGACCACAGACTGCCCTTTTTTTTCTTTTTTTTCTTCCTTGTCTTTCTGAAAAAGAAAGCAGAATTGAGTTTTCTAAAAGTAACTGCCAATAAAATTTCTTGTACCAAAGCTTATGAGTGGACAGGAGTGTTATTTCTTTATGAAAAATGCTGACCAAAAACTAAACAAAACTGAGTAAAATGTGCCAAGATCAACCCAAATTAAAGCAGTCATCCCAGCACAGTCCCGGAACAGAAGTGGCACACAATCTGTAGAACCAAAGACCAAAAAAAATGTTTTTTTCTTTTAATTCTAGAAATACCATTATGTCGTCCAGTTAAATTGTGGGAGCTTTTCTGTTCTCTTCTGTGTTTTATTAAACTGTCTCCTTTATCTGATACTCTAATTTTCCATGAAATAATTGTCTTTGCTTTCTTCAGCTCCCTTCTCATAGCTCCCCCAGTAACACTGATTCCTAGTTTTAACCTCAAAAGCTCTCGATTCCTCTTTACAGACTTTCATTTTGGTCACTGTAAAGAATTGCAAATAAAAAGTAACAACTTTGGTTCAGACATCTACTTGGCCTTCTAAATTTTCTAGAATAAAGGAGCAGTTTCCCTCTCAGGTTAGCAATAGCCCACATCTTGTCATTTCCCTCTAAATTCTTCAACCTCCTTTGATCAACAAGAAGAGGATATTTGGCTTCTTAAGATAAAGCATATAACAGAGAACATAATTTACCTTTGTGTAATATCTTTGGTAATTTTAGGAAAAAAAAAGGTACAAAGAAGAATATAAATTAAGCTCTGAAAGGCTTTTCAAAATAATAAAAAAAAGCTACAGTCCTACATAAATAAATGAGTGACGGAAAAGTGGTTGCAGAATGAAAATGTTTAGGTGTTTGGTGACTGAGGTTTACTGACCTATGGCAACAGATTTTGTATGTCGTGTTTGCTTTGCAGAGCTTTGCCAGTTTTGCCTAACAAGCCCCGGCGCCAATTCTCTCCCAACTCTCCCGACTCCTCCGGCGAGGTTTCCATACTGGCTGGTGTAATATTGCATAACAATCCTAACTGCAGTACTGGATTTGCACAGCTGAAAATTAACACTTTAGCATTAGTGGGGCCCCGTCCTTATTAACTCCCGTAACAAGTTCAATCTGAAATCTAATTTGTATTCAAGCAGATTAATGCCACCAAGCAATCCTGAACTGATGTTTAACCGTGAAACATCACCACGTACAGTAACAATTTAATGAAGTCATCTTTCCAACCACTATTTGCAAATGCAAATGTAAAAAAAAATAATAGAGAAAAAAATAAAGTTGTAATAATAAATGTTTAGGTGCCCATCTCGGTAATCTCAGATATTCCAGAAAGATTTGTTGACCCATTAGAACTCATGTTAAACAACCGAGAACCTGCCACTGTACTATTCATTCTCTACTAAAAGTGAACTCTGTTGGTGCTGCATATGTTTCTTTGTGCTGTTCAATTTTGTGGCATTTGCTAATATTCACCGTTGCTGCCAAAAAACCAAAAAAAATCAAAAAATTGAAAAACCCAAACAAAACAAGAATATATTAAAAATACTGCTTTGTGGAATGAATCTGTGTTGCTTCCTACAGTGTTTCTATGTTCATCTGTCATTCATTCTCATTCTTGCAGTACTTCGTTCCTCTCTCTCCGTTGGACAACCCTTCCACATGTATCGTGCAGCATTTGGGACCTTTTCAAAAAACAACAACAACAAAGGAGACACCGAAATGGAATGTTTTCCATAGCTAAAGAAAACATGGTGGCATCTGAAGGAAACTGGAATGAATGACAGAAAAAACTACAAACAATTCAATGACATTCAGCTTCGTATAATAAAAACACCTATTAACATTCATCACAAAGTACAGAAAACGTTGAAGCCTCTGAGAGGCCCTGGGCCCAGATGAGGCCTGAGGTCAGAACTTAAAATGGTAGAGGAGAAGTGGGGCGGGGGAATAAAAGCAATACATTAAAAAGTTTGGGATAATTTTTTCTTTGAACCCCTCCCCGATATACACGCTCACACGCACACACACATACCCACACACGTGCACACACAGGCCTTCCCCATCCCAAATGGAAGCAAAAAAAAAAAAGAAAAAAAAAGAAAAAAAACCCAACCAATGAAACAAAAAAAAAAAATGGAGTAAAGGCAGTGATAATCAACATGCAGTACTGTGCAAATATGTTGTCCATTGGAATCCTTAAAATCTGGGCAAAGACTTGATCTGCAGTTCAGGTGTACATGCTCAGTTTGATGTCCTCAAGTGTCCAAAATTGGCAGGACCTGCAGTCCACAGCTGGCTGCTAAATGCAAGTGAATCAGTTTAGCAAATTTACAACACTGATGTTGACTGTAAGAGAGGAAAATCCCAAGTACCAAACAAGTCCATCCAATGCACAGAGTACAAATTCCTTTTTTCAACAAAAAGTAGAAAAATCAAAAATACTCCCAAATGGGATACTTGATGGCACTAAGAGTTAACATATTTCATAGTTGTCAAAGTGGACTGAGAATCCTCCAGACTGTACAATAATGGAGAGATTTCACAGCTAAGTTTGACGTGTTCTTCCAATCTTCATTCTCAGGATAACGATGTCAGACATACTCATTCTATGTCCTCATTTACAGGTTCATCTTCATAATCTCTGTCGTGATCAAAATCTGGACTGTGGTTGGCTGTTGTCACTAAGGATAGTGGGCCTTCATTTTCATCTGGGTCTAATGGTTCTTCTTTGACATGCACGGGGTGCCTGGGAAAACAAAACAACAGACAGTCAGCAAGCTGTTAATTAACAAATGGTTTTGAGAGAGTGGGTGGTTTGGGGGATTCAGACCCAGAGGGCCAGGTCTGAGAGCTCCAGGTCACCAAGGAGAAGACCATCAATATCTGTGCTGGCCACAGAAGCCAAACCAAGCACTATTTCCCAAGTAATCAACAGAACAAGAGGAAACAGCCTCAAGTTGCCCCACAGCAGGTTTAGGTTGTACATTAAGAAAAATTTCTTCACTGAAAGAGTGACCAAACACTGGAACAGGCTGCCCAGGAGAGTGATGCAGTCACTGCACCCAGAAGCCTTCAGAAAACATGTGGATGTTGCACTTAAAACATAGTTTAGTGGTGGGCTTGGCAGTGCTGGGTTAATGGCCAGACTCAATGATCCTAAAGGGCTTTTCCAAGCTTAATGATTCTAAGATCCCATGAAGGCTGTGCCGGGCAGGCAGCACTCAGCTTCCCTGGGAAAACACTCTGGGAGGAGCACCTCGATAGGGTTTCCGTCTTGGGATGGAGAGAAAACGCTCTCAGCTGACACATTAAGTTAAAGTGATCTTTGGATAAATAAGTGGAATATGCCTCTGAAGGGGAAGGCAGGGGCCTGCCAAGGGCTCGGCGCGGCGTGGGCAGGGCTAATCATCCTCGCTGTGTGTGCAGCGTCTCTCGTTAACATGCAGAACCTGTGAGACAACTCTCCAGAGGACGACCCCAAGTGAGGTTCTATCATTAATCAACTTCAAGCAAACACAGCAAAGAGACACCATGATACATGCTTTAAACTCCAAATTAATGCATATTTTTACAAACTGTCAATAAGGGAAGAAAAGCCCTGCCAGGAAACACAAACAGAGAGGAAAAGGCTCGCTCAACACAACAATATGATAAGAAAGCACAGTCCTAACGAGAATAATAACACTGTCAGCTGTAAACAAGGCAGAACATGATCCCCAGCTCATGGTGGGCACAAGGATGTACTAAAGAGATGAGATCTGCCAAATTTCTCATTACAGCAAAGCACATGAATAACTCACAAGGGAACGGGGCTTGGTCATTCAAAACGGGTATGATAACAATTGAAAAATGTTGTTCGTAAATCATATTTACAACAAATCCTATACAAATACAAATTACCGTTTTTTACCTCTCTTTTTTTTTTTTTTTTTGTTCAGCAGCTTTTGAAATGTAAAGTAGCCATGTGAGTCAATAGTGTCTTGTTGGTGGGACTTTATAGGAAAGTAGGATTTTATTGACATTACCAAGTATTAATAATGCGACACAGCAATGGAGACCCTGTTTGCTTCCTAAATAATTGATGATGTAGGCAATCCCTTAAAATAAAGTGTTAATGAGTTCAAGTCCCACTCTGTCTCTCACTGAGTTGATATCCACCTCCAAGACTAGTTTTTTTCTCTGTGCAGGCTGATTTAACCCTTTCACATATGCAACATGCACACACAACCTAAAGCACACACCTTCACTGTAAGAACTTTTCCTCTGCTTGCACTGCTTTACTTTAAAATGATTTCAAGTAGCTGAATTGCGTTTTAGCTTTGTGTGGACAGGAACAACAACACTGTTTGTACTCCACTGCATGGACAGACAGCAAGGATAAATCACTGGGCAGGGGAAATGTACTCGGCATCCAAAGACAGACCAAAGCCAGCCTTGCCTACTTCAAGTGAACCAGTTGTACCCCTGTATCCTATTTCTTTATTTAGGCTTGAGCCTGGATCAGTTTAGGAAGCATCCAACCTGCTGACTACAGACAATTCTAATGTGAGCTGCGAATGCCTTTCAAGTCCCTGCTTGTTTCAACTTTTTGAGTTGTAAAGTGCTGGATCAATACTTAAGTATTAACTGCACCTTCCAACTCATCCAAAGGAACACTGGGGAGAAGTGATGCAGTATACATGTACACACACAACTTTTCCCTTCCAATCCACTAATAGGTATCCTATCAACACATCTCTGGGAGTGCAGAGGTTTCTCTGCACGTCACGTAATTTTTGAAAAAATTACACACTGAGAGCACAGCTCATACAGTTTTAATCTAACTAGTTAAAAAGGAGGGGTAAAGAAGACTAGAAGGAGACAATTCAAGGATCAGAGGTTAAAAATTGGCATAAACGTATTAAAAGTCTTGCAAGCAGATTGTCGTGTTGGAGGTGTGTGCATGTTACCTGTCCCAGCAGCTCATGGCCTCAGTGAGTATTAAACTATGCTGAATACCTGCAACTAGAAAAACTTACTTTATGAATAGTCTGTGGGGCCCCTCACTTGGGAGAAAACATGAAATGAAAAACAGAAGAAAAAAGGGGAAAGAGCGGCTGCACTGAGAGCCCAATAAAGCCTGTGATACTCGGACTTTATGGCAGTGATCTTTTTGACTGCTGTTTTAATGTCAAAGTCTTGCTTTTTTGCTTTCTGGTTTTGATGCCGCTGCTGCTGGGCTTATTTATTTTTTTTTTTAAGTATTATTTTTGAAAACACAGAAGGGAAATTTTCAAAGGGGAGAGGAGAGCACGTCACGTGCAGTGGAGAGGCCCTGGTATATGGACTGGAGTTTCTCCAAAGGCTGCCCAGTGTCCCAAGGCATCCCTACCACCTCAGGTGCCAGCAGGTTAGACAGGTGCTCACTGTGCTCATAACCACTCAAAAGTGCTGTGAAAGCTCATTCAAAGTGCTGTGAAAGCTCGTTCAAAGGTCCCCAAAACTTTCCAAAGCAAACTCTGCCCCTCTTCTGGTTTTGTTATGAAACCAGGTGAAACCAGGTGGTTTTAACTGAGGCTCTCTTTGAGGTTTGGTGTGATTCCCAGAGGTCCAAAAACAAAACCTGAGGTGTGAGAAGCAACAGAAGTTATGAAAAGCTGTGCTTGGCTCTGGGTGAAACAAAGCCAGAGAGGGCCACAAAGCCACAGGGAGCAGAGTCACACCAGCCTCCCCCAGTGCCTCACGTGTTGCACAAACATCAGACAGTGAGCTTAGCAAAACTTCCACCCCCTAAATGAGGAGGTTATCTGGGTAACACAAGCCCCAGGGAGAGAGCTGCAAGGAAAACAATGCCAAAAAATTCCAACTCCTTGTGTATTCTGTCAGCTGTAACCTCAAAATGGCATGTGAGGAAGAAACCTTCCCGAATCTGTGATTCTTCTCAAACATTTCTGAGCAACTGAAATAAATAAACCTAAATAATCTTGAAGGCAAAGGGAGACTTTCATATCCTCTCAAGTCAAGTCTGAATTTCTCTTTACCACCTTACCAAATCCTCAAAATGGGGAAGGAAAACTTCCTTTAGAGACTGAAGAATTCAGTCTGCTGAATTACAGAAAAGGTAAATGCTGGGTTCAGCAACAAGAAAAAGAAAAGGGGGGAGGAAAGAAGGCAAAGAAAAGAAAGGGTTTCCCATTTCTGTTTTTACAGCAGCAGAAATTCACCCTTTTAAGTAGATGCCTGGGACTCTAGAAGGGGTTAACAATAAATAACCTTGCTGAACACAGATTCCCCTTCTTTTCACATCTGAGTAATTCTTTTGTTTGTCCACTCTGGGAACAGAGGAGTTTTTAATAAAG
This sequence comes from Acridotheres tristis, assembly GCA_037013685.1. Classification (NCBI taxonomy): domain Eukaryota; kingdom Metazoa; phylum Chordata; class Aves; order Passeriformes; family Sturnidae; genus Acridotheres; species Acridotheres tristis. The sequence goes on along the minus strand of CM072899.1, from coordinate 4,260,873 downwards.
CTGACTGTTGTTTAAAGCCACTGAGTTCTGGTGGTGCACACAGCATGGAGTAGTTTGCTTTGTGGCTACCTTTGGAGCATATCAGGATGAAAGTGTTATGTCCCCAAGCTGTAATTATGCGACTACTTTCTAGTGTTTCAAAAGGAGGGAGAGAGAAGGGAAAAAAAACCCACCCTAGCTGTGGTTCAATGTGTCATAAAAAGGAAACGAATGAGCGGTAATAAGACTTCAGCTAAAGTGTTAGACTTCTTAGCTGTCATGTTAACAAGGTCCTTTAAACCTTACAATAAAGTTTAAAACTTGATTTCTTCTAATACATTGAAATGGTTTAAAAAATAATTTGCATTGTGACAAGGAAATCTGTTCTGAGAAAAAAAAAAGAACATGTTGTTAACAAAGCAGGAACACGGAAAATAAAAAAGGTTTCACAGCGTCTGTGAAGTCGCTGTTGACTCATGATTTTATTTAGTAAACAGGGTAAACCCTATGACGTGTGAATTGTGTTCTGGCTTCAGATCCCTTCAAACTACTTAGAAACACCATCATAATGGGGAAGCTCTGAGGCTGGTATTGGAACATCACCCAGCCACATTTTACTTAAGCAAAAAGAAATGTTCAGCAGAGAACACATATATTATCAATTCTGAGAAAATGAAAACACTCAGGAAACAATCATTTCCATATTACAACAGAAAATTGGATTTTCTGATGAATAATGAAAATGAGGCATCACTCCCCCCGACCTCCTCTCTCTCCACTATTTGTTCTGTGCCCCTCACCTTGGTATCAATGTGCAAGAGATGATTATTAAGTGCAACAAAGGCCACAGCTATGCACAGTTCTGGAAGATGTCCTAGCCTGTTTCAACTTGGTTATTTTTCCCTCTTTTCAGTCTATTCAAAGACAAGGAAACCTTAGGTGAAATGAGAAGTGCATGAACTGCACTAGCCTTGAACTTGCAAAAAAATAATTACTCGGATTAACGCAACATCATAAACGTTCATCCTTGCCTGTTAGGCCAGGAGAAACCCTTGGGAAAAGTCTTGTTTCTTGAGAAAAGTCATGTCCCTCCACTCCTCCTTCACGCCAGCCCTGCGTGGTCACAGGCAGAGGATAACAAATTGTGACTAAAACTGCCTGGAGATGAATCCGTCTGTGAGAGACGGAAAGTGTGTCATGCAACGTTACTTTGGGAGAGATAATTAATACTGCACAAACAATCACTGGAAAAGCTAAACACATTATTTGAATGTTTTGAAGTAAATGGTAAAAGACAATGTTTAAATTAATTATTAATTAAAAATGAATGTTGCCATCTTTAAAGATTTTTTTTTCAAAGCACTTTGTGAACTGATTTAAAACACTGCAATATCAAAGTATCCAGAGCCTCAGATTCCTTCGTGCCCCCTCCCCTCTGACAACACATTATGCAGGTGGGAAACTTTTTTGCCATTAAATGCTAATTAGTTTCACAACTAATTACTACCGTGGTATTAGGTTAATGTTTTTTCTACTTTTTGATTTAGACTTACTTTTGTAAATCCCTTATTCAAATTACTTTGAAGTAAAAAGACTACAAATTAGTTCTCTTTTTTAATGTGTAACGTGAGCCCTGGCAAGCCAGCCAGTAATTTTACAGGCTGTTTTAAGGAGCAGGGGGAAGACGGGCAGCACGGTCACTCACAGGTACCCAACTGCTCCGCCGAGCTTTCGGCAACGACAGGACTTGTAAACCCCCGGCTTCCTCACCAGCCGCCAATTACCCGGCGTGTGATGTGAGGGGAGGGGGGAGTTTACAGCTTTGCAAACTCACTCCGTCACCCCATAAATACCGCACACACCCATCGGGGCATCACACCCTTCCTGCCTTACCCTTTCCTGCGCCCGCCCGCTGCCCGGGTGCCGCTCACGTTGAGCGGGGCCGGCGAGCCCCCGTCACTTCATGTGGTTATAGACGCGCTCATTACACCGCCGTCTGTTGCCATAATGCCCCTATTAGTTCTCCTTTTGATATTTTAAGAGCAATCTATAAATCACACAGACCTTCACGTTAATGCTTAGCCAGACCGTTTTGCGTTGAGTGGTTTTTTTTTTGGACCTGCCGAACAAGCCCATTTCCCAGCTCTGCCCCACGGGCCGTGCTCATCGTGTAAACCAAAGGGGAGAGAAAGCACAGGTTTTCTCCAGGAAACATAGCTACCTATGAGGTTTTGCAAGGTTCAAAGAAGAGAACTGCAAACAAGTGAACAATTTTATAGCCCTGTGTCCTTCTTGGACTGGATAGAGCTGATCAGTTTTATGTGGAAACTGGTAAATGACTCTTTTATGTTCCAACCACTCTACACATGTCCCCAGATGGAGACAGATGTCTGCTCTTGCTGCTCCATCCACGAAGCTCAGGAAGGAGCCATGAGTCTCCAGAGTAACCCTTGAGCACATAGTTTAGGACAGGACCTGGAGGCAGCAGGCACCTTTGCCATACTTACATCGCTTGCATAGGGGAACGTCCTGGACTGCTGTCACTCCCGTTACTGTTCGTATGCTCCATTGCACCATTGAGCTCTTCCCTCATCGCACTGGCTAAATTGCCCAGAGTGGGATTTCCCATGGAAGCAGTAGTGTATAGAGGTATACTGTTCTCAGCCATTGAAGCCTGCCAAGGACACAAACAAATCCATGAAGAGCCATGACTAATGTTTTATACACTGCACAACACACTCGTTCCAAAACATTCTCCACATTTACATTATTCGCAATTACAGGTTCTTTAAAATATTGTACTTTCTCATAGGTATTACTCCGGTTCCATCAAGGGAAATTTAACATCATTTAGATCTAGGTTTAAGGATTCAGAGCTGCATTGGCTTATAAGAGGATGGAGACTTCCACTCCCTATTTGGAATTACACACCCTAGAAAAAAGAAAATGTCCCTTCCCTATTTTCGCTTCATTAAATTATGTTTGGGGCTTTGGGGTATTCTTTGTGGCTTAGGTTTGGGCTTTTTTTCTAATGAAATGGGGAAAAAATTGAAACTGGCTCATCTGGTAACTCCTTCCCACTGGAATGAGCTGCACACCAAGTAGGAGTACAGTATCACTGAGTTTGGTTTTCCTTGGGACATGTATAAGGCTGCCATCAGTGCTACCTGGATCCCAGCTGCACCGATCTACCTGAGAGCTGAACCACTCCATGTGGAATTTTTTAAACCTCAGCAACTCAATTCTTACCTTAGCTTTACAGGTCTGACTATTTAATTTTGATTTTCCCCTTTGTTCTAAGGAAACATCGTGCAGTGGCACACTGGAGTTAACTTTCTAAATGGAAATCTTTGTAGGAAGAGAATGAACTGTTAAATATTTTCCTTCTGATTCCCACCGTTCTGCCTGCTAATATTTACTGTGTGTCAGCATTAGCTCATGTTGACAGCACAGTCCCAGCCCGGCACAGCAGTGGTGGGAACACAGAAACCCAGAGCCCCGGAGGAGCCCAGTGTTTGCTGGGGATGGGAGGCACTGGAACGGGAGGGAGGCACAGGGATGGGAGGCACAGCTTTCTGAAACTGCAGCAGCCAGGGACTGGAAGGACATTTCACCATTTCGCCCATCCCAGCTGGATCTGGCTGACATCATCCATAGCTCTCTGAGCTGTGTCAGCACCGGGCAGCCACAGACACTGGCTGGGCAGCACTTGACCTGCTCTGGGGAGAGGTCAGCTGGCTGCAGGGGCCAAGCAAAAAAATCCATCAGGCTGGGTCTGCGTGATGCAAACCTGGCACACGGGGGGGGAATCCATGCAAATGTACTCCTCACCAAATGCTCTCGCCTGCTCCTAATTCATGGGACAGAACTCCTTGCTTGGTGCCAAGATGGCAGTTCTTCCCAGGCAAGCACAGCCAGGGACAGGGTGGGGGAGATGGGATGGGAAGGGAGGGCAGGACCAGCCCTCACTGCAGCATCTCCAGGAGCACAGCCCCTTTCATTCTTCCTTATGTTGACCTCTCCATGTGCAGCCCTATGCGTCGCACCTGATTACAAAAGCTATTCTAACGGGGAGGATTATTTTTATCTTCTTGATTCAACAACCGGCAAACTCATTGTGATTAGGGGATGCAAAGAATGGTTCACATTTCCTGCACTTGGCAAAATAATGACTCAAGTTCTTCACCCACAGTGATAACTTGTAATTGCAGTAAAGCAATTTACTGGGGGAGAGGTGGGACACTGGGAGAATCTGCTAGGAGGACAGTAATAGGGGAGGGAGTGTTTTGGGAGCCCTTGTTGACCCACTGGCAAAAGAGAGAACTGGTGAGAGCTGGAGTCCCCATACCTTCCACAGACAGAGGGGGGAGAGAGCTGCTTCTTCTCCCTGGCCACGAGGGAAAACAGATAGAGGAGATGTCAGCAGGGCCTGGGTGAAGGAGAGGGGAGGCTGTGCCACCCCACAGGAAAAGAAACCACAGCCTGCCATACCAGCAGCACACAGTCCACTGTGCAGACCCCACAGTGGTCTTGGGGATGTGCAAGGGGCAGGCCTTCCCAGAGTCCACAAAAGCTGGGGGGAACACTCTCATCAGTTATTAATTAGACAGAATGTAGGTCCTGGCAGGTAAGGCAGCCTTGTGTCCTGGAGGAATTTGCTGCCCAGGTGAGGTCTGGACTGCCCACACGGCAGTGGCCACCTGCATTATTTGCCCAGACCCTCTAGAGCCTCAAAGAACCCACTGGGATTTTGCCTCCAAAATCCAATGGCAGGGAGAGAAGTGTGGAATCTGCTGGTGTATTTTCACCCTAAAAGAGGATCTGCCTCAGTGCAATGGTTGTTATTTATCCCCATTTTTAGAGGGGTCACAGTGGCAACAAATCTGGCCCAGGCTCCTCTCTCCATCAGCTCAGCCATGGGGGGGCACGAGGACGTGGCTCTCTCAGGAAAAGTGGGGAATGGAAACAGTTTGGAGGTTATCACAGAAGACAAGAGTGGATGGAGATGACGACAACGACACGTGTTTCAGAAATAAAACACGAACAGTTCCATATGATAAGCATATTAATTGGAATTAGTCACATAGTTAACAATGTGAAGAAATGCAGGATCATTTCATTTTTGCCTTTCAGCCTCATGAATGTAAAATGCGCTTGTAATCTTTATACTATTCAGGAGACAAAGCAGTCTTTAAAAATCACACTTCACAAGACTCAAGGGAAAATAAGTTACTAATGAATGGTATTTACAGTTGCTTCATTTAAACATGCTTTCCTGGGCTTTGCAGGAGTTACTGCATAAACTCAAAAAATTAGAAAGGCAAAACATCATTTTCCTCCTAATAATTTGTTTATTGGTTCTGAAAAGAGAAGTCATCTAAACCTTCCATAAAACATGACTGCCCAAGCAAATACCCATGGCCATCAGTGAACTTCTTGAGAAGTGACCCCCAAGAACCACCCGGGGTGCAACCGTGCATGGTGTTGCCTCCTGGATTAATTAGTAACATACAAACCAGGTTTGAACCCCCACACAAACACACAGACCTCATTACAAATCAGGGCATGGTAATGCATTTGTATCTTCGGTTTATACAGCAAACGCTGACTTTACCTGGGGTTTTTGAGATGGACTCAGGAATTTATTGAAAGGGGAGAAGGGCACAGGAAAAAGGGATGGAGACAGGGACATTTTCAGGCTGCAAGTTATTAATTCTGCACCCACACTTTTGTGTGTATCTGCATTGTGAAAAAACTGAATTTTTGTCTTACGATTACAGTTTAAACCAATAAAAATGATCTTTTATTTTCTATAGGAATTGCACCGTTTATTTTTTACCAACAATAGGAAGATATGCAAAAATAGCCCTTAAAAGAAAAGGGGGAAAAATGATCTGCTTTCTCTTTAAAGCCATGAACAATAGAAGGTCACGTGCCACAGTATCCTATCATTCAGCACATTAATAGCTGTGCTAGAGTAATTACACTTGTGGTATTTTTGCCTCAAGTGAAATTCTGAAATAAGAGGATGGAAATTATGATACTGCTGATAAATATTAATAAGTGAACTTTTAATTTTTTTGCCACAATATTCAAAATGCTAAGCATCTAGCTAATGCTGAAGCAGCCTGATATGTGTTTGCCTCCAGGGACTATGATGCTTTATGCACTTAAGAAAAAAGTTTAACGGAATTAAAATTTAATATCTAATTAGAGCAAGGCTAATATATTTTGAAATGAGTGGGGAAGACACACGCCTCTGTTGCATATTTGCTACAGTCATTAATCTTACCTGTAAAGCAGCATTGAGAGGTGTGCAGTAGGTGTGGCTGGTCTGTATGTTTTTAATAAGAGAAGGGTTACTGCATAAGAAAAACATAAAAAGGAGAGTTAAATGCAACCAACTTCTGTGAGAACGTTTCAAGCACGTAAAGCTTCCTCCCCCACCAGAAAACTAGAGCTGAGACTGATTTTCCACACGAGTTCTCTTTAGTTTCTCTTTTTTTTTTTTTTTAATTTAAAGAAAATATCTGAGTTTTCAGCTACGGTTATCATATTTGCCTTTACTAAATAAGGAACATCATTATCTCTTGACGTTACCTCGCCATGTGTTCTACTACCCTGCGTTAGTGGCACATCTTGGCATCTCTGCTCATTTTAGCTGAGAAATTCTCCAATTTTCGTCGTGTCTGGGAGCCCGTTACCACGTGCAGGTCCATGGTGAGGAGGCAATGATCAAAAGCATCACGGGGCATTTTAAACTCTGCTTCATCCAAATGACTCTCCAAGTCGCTGCCAGCGGAGTCTCTCCCAGGGCAGGGCAGGGAGTCTCTCCCAGGGGAGGGGGGCACCACGATAAGAGGATTTATTTGATCCATGTCATTTCCTGCCATGCCAATGACCAGGTGAGGGGCTGCCCACACCATTGTCCCAAGCAGCCTTTGGGCATGGAGGCTCAAGGGCAGGTGGCCCACAGAAACCACCACACTGCCCCAAAGGCAATTTTTTAGTAAAAAATACTCTGGTGTGCTATTTTGGACCCTTATTTTTGTCAACTTTACATAAAGTGTCAGATTTGAGGAAAAGGAATGAGGACCACATGGGCTGGCTCTCTCTTTAGGAGGCATCCCAAAATCACTGGTTCTATCAGGAGATAAAGAAAAAATTAAAAGTCATGAAATAGAAACTAGGTAAAAAAAAAAAATGCTCATTCAAAATATCTCCCAAAAGTTTTATCACTCACTGGGCATGTTTTTACTTTAATTTTATTCACATGGAATAAATTACGGTGAGCAGAGTCTTAACTGAGCTCCTTGCATAGGGACCAGCAAGGATCAGTTGTCCAGGAGAGATGGCCTTCGAGTAAAGGCTTTGGCAAGTCCAGGAATATTGGTACATGGCTGTTGTAGGCACACGATGGCCTGTTGATAATCTTTACAGCTGGTCTCATTGCATTTTCAAACTCTTTAAAGTGAATTCAGCATTTCTGTCCTGTAAGTACCTTACTTTTTCTGATTAAAAGTTGCAAAATAAAGCATACAATTGAAAGCAAAGGAAAATATCAGAATTAAAACTTATCTGAAACCTTTCCTGGCATATATCTGTCTTCCTGACATATCTACAGCAGTATATCCGTGCTAGCGTGGATAATTATCTTAGTCTACATTGCTCTATAAATAAATGCTTTAACAAACATGTCAGAGTAGAGTTTTTACTACAGGCATTTGGATTATCAGAGTAGGACACACAAAATACACATAACAACCAAAAATTTAGTTTCTTTAGCAGCAAAGGTGATGACACTATTTTGTGAAATGCAAGTCTACATGAGATGGGTAAATCATGCAAAGCAAAGCAACAGCAGAAAAAAAAAATTAAAGCAAGTAAAAGCTCTTACTGTGCAACAAGCTCGCCAAAGTTTTCATCAGGGCAGTATTTTCGAGGACGGCCTCGTTGAATATGACGGCCACGTTTAAACTCTTCATCATCAACAGTCCAAAAGGACCCAAACTCATCCTCTACTCTGATAAAGCACTTATGCAGTGAGAGGTTGGTGCGAATGGCACCCTGGGACAAGAGCAGCAGCAAAGGAGATGAAGTGGAAACAAAGGGACACGGGATCGGGGACAGAACAGACATCAAATACAGGGAAAAGGAAAAAGAAAATAAAATGCAATAAGCATAAGCAAATGGTTTGTGAGGGTTAATATGCATTGCCACCTAAAAGCTACTAGCATGTGATGCAACAAACACCAAGCAAGCAGGGTCAGGGTACTGGTGGGCATACAAACAGTAGTGATGAGATGTTTGTCTTGGTTTCCCTTAACTGAGACAATGCGAAACCACCTGTGGTTGATCTAACACCAGCTAGCAGCCAAAAGCCTCTACGTTAAACTGTAAGCATGATCCAAGCTAGGCTAAGAAGTTCAAACATGGTGGACATACCCACTGATCTTTTGTGGCCTTCGTTTTTGGAACTCTAGTTCATCCACTGTCCATACTGCCCCTTTAACGTTTTCTACTCGCACAAAACACTTGTGAAGACTAAGATTATGACGCACTGCATTCTGCAGCAAGTATAAAAGAGAAAACATTCAAAAATCTTCTATGAGAAAATGCTCATCATTGTCCAAGAACAGCAGCAGCACAGTCAGCTTGACAGTTCTCATTTTGCAATGTTAAGCCCCTTCCCCTCCCCGCACCCGCTTGCTTTCCCCGGCTCTTTACATCTTATTTTGCAAAGACAAAATAAATATGAAAGCTTAAACCCGAGATTAAAAATTCACGTTATTCTTATCAATTATCCCCAGAGTGACTGAGAACAGCCACAATTTTAAGCATGCATGTTGTAGAATACAGTACATTTAATACAGAACACAAGAGGAACATTGCTTAGACTTTTTCAAAACAAATATATACGCCCTGCAAAGAGAAATTTCTCCCCTCCTGGAAAAGAAAGCAGTTAGAAAGAACAGAAAAGATTTTATATAAGTACAGTCGACTGGATTTAGTTGTGAGGCACAGGAGCTGGTGTTGCTGTGGTTTCCCACAGCCGGGCTAATATGATTCAGGTGCTGGACCTCCCTCCACACCCACAGCATGGGCTGGGGGCTCAGCAGCACCCCACTGGCCAGCCGGCACCAACTCCTGCCTCCACGGCTTGCTCTTATATGGAAATTGGCTCCTATTTCTGGCAGACTACTGTAGTGACTGATCTGAGCCTCTGCCAAGTGAAAACATGAGGAGGGCTCTCTGAAACAAAGTGATAATATCCCCACAGCTCATCACCCAGAGGGATCCGTGCTCATGGCATCCGATGGCCAAATGTCCACCCTGCAGCTCCATGCTGGGAAGGATGAGCACAGCCAACCCCTCCAACATGCTGAGGACACAATGAGACACCTCACTGAGGCATGGCAAGCTCTTGGCTTTCCTGTCCCTGCTCCAGGGTGCCCAGAGCCTTGCTACTCCTCAAATGGAGTGCTATGCTTCATCCCCGTTTCAGGGGTTTCCTGGGAATGTACCCTGCAACAACAACTGGACCCGATAGTCTTAAAGGTTTTTCCAACTTAAGAGACTCTATGATTCTACAAAGCTATTGTTCATAGAATTCATCGGAATTTGTACATGGAGCTTGTTCCCAGCACTGCTGAAAGGGGCTTGGGAAACAGGAAAAACAGAAGAAGCCATTTGCTGAAAATCTGCAGGCGAACAAACTCCATCCTCACTGGCACCATTGATTCAGTCAATCTGGTTGACTCGTTAGCAGGCACAAAGCCAGCCAAACACATGGCCTGGGTCTAGGCAACCAGGAGATGACAATTTTTTTTCCTTCCGACATCATCCTCTTTTTTTTTTTTTTCCATGAACATGGGGGTCTGGATGGTGAAAGGGAGCTTGAGTCCTGAATGTCTAAATCACTGTTTAAACAAAGGTTAGTACAGAGCATTTGTCATGTAAATCAGCAGGCAGTGGTGTGTGTGCTGGGAGAGAAAGGCAAAGAGTCTTCTGCTCCTTCTCCAATTCCCTGCCATGCCTAGTGCAGTTCCCACACTTCCCATCCCAGTAGGAATGGAAGATTTGGGGTCTGAACTTCCTTTGCTCAACAGATGCTTGAGTGCAAACACATCTCCTCTGGCTGTAGATGCCTGATCCAAGCACTTCAGCTTTTCCATACCAATCTGTTTCTGAACTGGTGAAACAATAAACCCCAAACATGCTTTTCCTCTCAGCAAGGAAGAAATCTAGCAGAAAGTCAACCTGTCCATCAGGCCTGCTTCTTTCTATCCTTATTTTCTTCTTTCTGCTCTTATTTTTAATGGCTTTTTTTTCCCCTTCCCACCTCTTCCAGATTTCAGTACTGTTGCCATTTTTGGCAGAACCCCTGATTTTGAGGTGGAGGAAAAACATGTAAACGCCCCACACCTTATGAGCTGAAATCAGCCAGCTCAGCAACTGCTGGTGGGTGCTGCACTAGTGCAATCCGACACAGGGCTGCTGGCCCACATCTGGGTAACTCAGGCAGTTTCCTGTGAAAATGGGAACACTGTCAAGTCTGGAGCAAAATGTAAGAATAATAACGCTATTTCCCCCAGTGAAAGCTGATCTTGTGGTTCATACAGCAGTTGATCAAACGCACACGGCAAAGCCCAGCGAAGGGAGTCCTCAGAGTTTGTAAATAGTCTCTAAAGACAGGGTTGAGCAGGAATATTTGTGTTTTGCTTTAAATAAATTTAATGTTGGAGAAATACTTTACAGACTGCTCTTGTTCTCCTGAAGTCCATTTGCAACTGATGGTTAAGGCTGTGGGACAGGGCTCTTGCTGGATATGTTGAGACAGAGATGTTGAATATTTACAAGACATCCATGAAGTGTTGCTGCATTTTCTATTTTCCGTGTGATCACTTATTTAAGGAATTCATGCCAGAAAAAAATTGTTGTGTTTCCCCTGCCTCTGGATACTTGCTATCTAACAGTTTTATTTGAACAATACCCCAACGTGTCAGAGCCACACCTGCAGCCTGTGCCTCATGGCTGTGACTCGGTGCCAGCAAATTACTCCAAAAAATAAAAGCAAACAGACATTGCCTCTGACCTGTCAGAACCAGTTCACAGCGCTCCCCCAGCAATCAGCTTAACAGAAAAATTAGGAGCTATTATTGTAAGATTATATATTTACCTTGTTAAAAATATTTGTATGCAAGCCACTTTTACAGAAAAATTACCCTGAACATGCTTGAATGTAGTAAATGAAAGGGTTTGTTATTTTAATAAGTGCTCAGGCTCTGCCATACTGCATTTTGGGAAAGAGGTTTATTTTTTAAAGGTCTTTATTCTTGCACTTTCCTGTGTTTTTGAAATAGGGCTCGGAGAAGCTTGTCCACACCAAACCCTGACCCTAAACTTGGGAAACAGTGATCCAAATGCCCCCTAAGCATTAGCTGAAGGTGAGCACAAATCAGTACATATATATTCAAATTATTCTGATTCTGCAATTAGCCCCTTGTGCTCGTTCTGCACCCCGTGGGCTTCCCGTCATGCCAATCCCAGAGCTGCATTTTCATCCCTGCTGTTCCTGGGGGCTGGCAGAAATCTGAGCAGTCTCCAGCACAAAAACCTGTACTGCTCCAACAAGTTGTCTACTTTGCTGATGCTGGTGGATGTAGGGGTGAAGATTTTCTTTCCCATTAGATGAAGCAGGACCTGGACACCTGCAGAAGGTCAAGGTGTCCAAGGAGGGGTCTCCAAATGGCACCTGCCTCCCTGGGACACACAGTGCCCTTCTACAAGTCTGAGGATCTGCAGCTCAGCCTCTCTGCTGCTCTTCTGTATGTGCACTGGCTCCTGGGACTGGATTTTTCTGAGATGCCAAAAGCTAATTCCCAAAACTAGGCTCACAGGAGATACAGCCAGGACTGCCTGCTGCCTTCTTCCACTCCTCCCTCCACTTCCCTTTGCTGCTGGAACTAAATAGGATTTTTACTTTAGCACCCACACCTGCAGCTGCTGAAAAGCCCTACTGGAACCACTCCAGCAGCAAAAGACAGGCAGGTCTAAAAGGATCTTAAATCAGGGAAAGTTAATTTCCTTTCTGGATAGTAAGGAAGCTGCAAAGTTGAACACTGCTCATGTTTTCCAACTGCAGGGAAGAATCAAAGCAGCAATCACAGAAAGTTTTCCTGAACTTAAGAGCTTCTAGACCAGGGATGAAAACTTACAAAATTGTGCTGGGATCTGAATGAAACGAAAACCATGCCACTAAAAACCAAGCTAACTTCCAAGGACCATTTTTAGCTCCATCCGCTGAAGGAATTAATCTTAAATGCAGGTTGGGGCAGGAAAAACAGAAAGAGCTGATGGAACAGCATGTATGGGATCTATTCATACTACCTGGTCATTTGAAGTTGTTTGAGAACAACAAAGATGTTTAGATTAAGAGAGATTCCAAGCACCAGGGTACAGTTTTTACAGCAACACAATATCCTGTTTCTTGAATCATTCATTTGTGATTGCACTGGATTCACAAGTCAATATGATTATTAAAGTGCTATATTTGAAATGAAAGAGTGGCCCCCCAAAATACAGATTAACCCCTCAAACCTCTTATCTAACAGTATCAGTTATCAGAGGAAATTAAAGTGCAAAACCCCAAGTTTATTTCTGTTAAAGACATTTCTTATTGAGGAGCTTGTTTCTTGCATATTAAATTCAGTAAGCTTCTGCTGTGTGATTAAAGAAAGAGAGGAAGTTTATAACAGCTGTTTATGTAGTTAAGAGTCAATCAACTGAGGAAAGAAATCCACTGATCTATAGATCCTAGGGAAAAAAATCGTTGTTGTGATTAAAACCTGCTTAGCTAAAAAGATGAACAGTGTATCTTCCACTGACACGAGAACTTTACCTCTTTTTTTTTTTTAATTTTCTAATACGTTCCGGCTGAAGAGCCTGAATTTCCCTGCTCGTAGCAACCACACAGAGGAACTCATGGCATAATCACAGAACATAAAAGCCAATAATGGGGATTCAATTAGTGGTTTTCAAAGGCAGAGGAATTTTTTCTGCCAAATATCAAATTGTTCCTGCAGATAAGGCACCCGGCGCGTGTCACAACTGCCGATCTAAATTTTTCATGTCCCCACGTCGGGACAATTTCTGTCATCAGCAAGGTCTGTTCTGTACGAGGCAGAGAGCAAAGGAAGGAGGTGGGCTCAGCCTTACCTTCCACGTCGCCGCGTTGCGTCGGAAGTAGGCGAACATTCGCGTGAACCAGTTGTAGATTTCGTTTAGTGTTAGCTGTTTTTCAGGAGATTCCAGGATGGCCTTGTGGAGCAAAGCGATTGCAAGATCAGTTACCAGCACACCAGTACAAAACACGCTCACAGTTTTTACTTTGCCAGATACAAAAAAAAAAACAGGAAAGAAAGGAAGAATGAAAAAGAAGAGATTTGGAGCAAAAAATCGAAAGGAGGGTTTTCACAATATGAACTAAGATTAATGGCTGTATTTAACAGTTCAATGGCAAAATTCAAAATGGAATTATCTAATTGTTTTGAGTTTTTATTTCTGTTTCCTTACAGAAATATTAATTTATTAGTCATTCATAAAGCAGAATCAAAGAGAAATGCAAAACATTTCACTAGCTGATTAAAGCTCAGTAATTATTTAGAGCTCAGATTAATTCTAGGGATCAGAGATTACTGTAGCTTGTGATAATTGACTTGCCATCTTTAAACAGGCTCATTTTCACTGTTGTGTGAAATGAATTTCCTAATAATCACATCGTATTGTAATACTTAATCAAAAGCAATTATGTTATATATTGCAGTTCTAAAAACCCTTATAGTAAAGGTTTGAGCATTTGAGCACGCTTACATACCAAAGGTTTGAAAATCTATTTAATCCAGCACATATAGGGAGATACATTTTTTCCCTAATCCAGACGCGTGTGCTTGGCTCGGCTTACCTGTCTAATTAAAGATGCATACGTGAATGGTGGTCTAACTTCTGCGTTCTTATAAAATTCTTGGTTCTGGGCAATATCTGCTAAATAAGAGCAGTTGTTCTGTTATCATCACAGCCTGATGCTGCTGAGCAAACCGGGGGGGGGGCGGCTGTGGCAGCAGAACCCCTTTACCTGAAGAGATGGGGACGTTGTATTTGTCCGAGTACCGCCTCCGGATGGGTCCGACGTTGTGCATGCTCGTGGTAGTGATGACCGACGGTCCCTGCGTGACGGGAGTGATGGGCGCAGTCGGGGTGGTGGGAGTATGAGGTAAACTCTGCGGAGACGCCTCGGACGCGGTCTTGGAAAGCGTGACGCTCGATACCAGATTCAGCTGCGGAGGGAAGGACGGGGGGCTCGTTACCGACAGCCTGTCTGCAGGGTTAAGGGCTGCACAGGAAACCCTCAGTTCCGAGCAGACACTGCAGCTTCAGCACAAAGTGCTGCTCTAACACCTCCGTTAGGAGCCAGCAAAGGGAAACAAATATAATAATTGTATATACACATTTCCAAACAGGTTTAAAAAAACAGAACAACGTTAACCTGCTGCCTAAAGAACAAATAATAAATTTTAATCTAAACCACAGAAGAAGATCTTGCACAGTACATAATCATTTTAATATTTTACTTCTAGTTTCATTGTTTCACAGTCTAAACCCCACACCTCTCTGATTTCCATGCTATCATTATGCATGGCTTCTAATCAGTCTTCCCGGATATTTCATTGAAGGCATCAGGCTTAAAATAAAAGGCAAGACTTTCCTAGGGACATGCTAGGGAGAAACGCAATCTCTCTCTTCAGCATTTGGGCTTTTCTTTTTTTTTCCTCTCTGTTCATCCATTTTAAAAGCAAAGCCCAGAGTAGGTTAACACTGGAATAATTTAATTAATCACAGTGCATGAAATACTGTGAGCATTCAGCCCAGCACAAGTGGCACCACTCTGTTTTTCCCTCCTAGGATGGAAGGCATTGGTGTTACCTGCACAAAGCCCGGCCCCACCGCTGTGGCAGCGTGCCACAGCAGGCTGTAAAACACACCTGCCTCCAGGATTGGGTATCAAACCCAGCTCCAACCTGACTGTTTTCCATACACAACCCTATTTATATAACCAGCATCCACATTCCTCCTCAGCCCTTCCTTTCTGCCCTACAATGTCCTTTGAAGGATGACGCTCCATCCCAATAGGTCACTGCTGCTGAAGTATTTTAAACAAACAATCCTTATCCCTTAACTACAACATCACAGAAGACGACTGAGAGAAGGGCTCTTTGACTACTTCCACATTTCTTTCCCTTAGGCAGTTCCACGAACAATATTGGTGAAATCCTGACCCCACTGAAGTCAGTAGCAAAATTCCTACTGAATTTAACAGGGCCAGAATTTTACAACTTTTGCTCGTGATTAAAATTCTTTTTTTGCCAGACATTAAACCTTCTGAGATGAAGGCAAGGCACACGACGCAGCTATGCCCCCAAAATCTCATGTTTATCCATAAGGCACTGTATTAATTTTCCTTGTATGAAAGTAACCAGATAAGAAAACTCCTATTAGCATCCCTCATATGAGTTAATAGCCACAAATAATGTTTCTTTTTAAAAATAATAGGATTTATCCCAAACAAAGGTAGTGGAAAATAAAGGGCTGTAGTATTACAGAGTGGATATCAACACAAAAAGCTCATTGCCTACAGAAAAGGCTCAGCTGAGGGAAGATAAATTGTGATTGCTTGTCCTTCCTGACAGTGAGAAGGAGCTGAGGGAAGCCCCAGCCACAAACTCCAGGCACAGCCCAGATGCTGTTCCAAGGGAAGGAGGTGGTGAGCAGCAGACGTGCAAACACCCACCTTTCCCTGCAGGTGCTTACAAAGGACTCCTTGCCTTCCAGTGGGAAATATTTAACACTTCGTGGCAAAGCCAGGGAGTGTGAACCCAGAGAGGGATGGTGAAGGTGGTGAAATGCAGGTATTGATCCCTGTTCCAGCATGAACCACTACCTACAGCCTGGAGGTTTAAACCCTTCTGGTGCCATGCAGTGCCACCATGTGCCACCCAGTCTGCTCGCTGACTGGCCTGATTTAAGGACACTGATTAGGGACATATATATATAGTAATGTCTCCCCGTTATCCATCTATCCATCTATTACATATGATAAAAGGACCAGTGATGATAATAACAGTGGAACTGACAGGTCTCACCATGAAATTAAATCTACTGTATTTTATCTCAGTTTCTAAATGGACATTTTAACAGTCCAATAACTGCAAGGAAATCTGCATCAATTTTAAGTGCCCTTCTCAGTGCAGGCTCGGCAGCCGGGCCCTCCCGTTGGAAAGATCACTCTCCTGCTTCATCATTACGGCTCCCAACTACTCCATTTCAAAAGAGCCCCCTTCTTCTTCCAGCATGTAAAAACTTAACATTTAATCTGTTTCTACTAGGGAAGCTTGAGAAAGGATCCACAAAGGTCAGCATTCCCTGCTTAAAGAATCTGAATCGAGTTAAATTTCTTTAGGCTTTTCAGCATAGGTAGCAATGAGGAATAAACACAGAAGAGGACGAGCAAAAGGGGGGGCTTTAACAGGCTTGACAAATGACACTGTGATTCACACCCACTGCTGGGCTGCCACTAATAAGCTACAGAGGAAGCAGCCAATCTCAGCTAATTACCAGATAAAATTGTATTGTAAGGACTCTAATTAGGAGATGCTTATGGAGGTGATCTAATGATTAAACGCTGCATCCAAGTGACCCCACCATCAATGTGCAGTGGTGCAAGATGTCACTGGAATATTTTGTAGAAACAGTAATTTTATTTCAAGGAGGGGAGGCAGTAATATTTGTAATAATGGCTATGAGGTAAACTAATTAAAAGACAGTTCCTAAAGGAAGACTGTGGCTTTGAGCAGCTGTGGCCGTTCCAAAACAAAGTGCCAAATCTCAACAGAGGAGCTGCAGTCAAGTGGAAAATTTCTGCCTGACCTCTGCTCTCGCTATTAATTTGCAGGAAACCTAATGACACATATACATATTCCCACAAAATTGTTCTAATTGCTAATTTGCCAAAGGAGCCCAGTTTCCAAATTAAACATGACTGCAGTCTGTGAGGAAAGAGAGAACAAAAAGCTGGAACGCAGCGAGTCTGCCGCGTTTCACCTCCGACGACCATTTGTGAGCCTGAACCAACAAGTTAATGAAACACGACCTTGTCCATCGCTAGCGAAGTTTTTCCGTTTTCCGTGTTTTATTTGATGACACTCTCCTCTTCCAGCTGGGTTCCCCAAACCCGAGCCAGGGTGAGGGAGGAGAGGGCTGTGCTCCCTCCGCAGCCTTTTGCTGCCGCTTCCTTTGTTGCATCGGTAGTGCCAAGGCTGAAAAATCGGTTGTGAATTAGAGCAGAATAACAAATTATGAATGGTGTTGGTTTTGTTGCCATCTTGAATTATTAATCTGAATGGTAAACTATTAAATCTTAATATTGGCGTCAATTAGAAACGTGGAAGCGGCCGTGGATGATTGTGCAGGGCAAAGATCAGGGAGGGACTGGGCTGGGAGGGTTTCTTTTCCTGATGGAAACTCTACATGGCTTCTCCCTGTTTGCATTTGCTATTTAAAAACAAGTTACTATGATTAGAAAAGTTGTTCGCATTGGTATTTTGTACACAGGCTGTTTCCCACATACCGTAATTTTTGGATGAGTATCACTGCTGGCAGAGGGGAGGGAGCCCAAGCCACAGAGTGAGCACTTCAACAAGCAAGAACTCTTGCACTGCAGCAATGCACAATGTGGGCACTCACAGAGCACACCCCTGCACCAAGGAGTTAAAATGTTTTCATAATATTTGTCCTGGGAATGGGGGGAGGGAGGATTTCCTCCAGCCTTTAAAAAACAACCAAACCCAAAAATAATAATAATTTAAAAAACAACAGAAAACATACCAAATCCCACAACAGTTGTAAGTCCTAAAATTCTGCAAATTCAATCACTGAACTTTGCTGACTGCTCTGTTCAGTTTTGGTTTCTGAGAATATTTCCTCATACTGTTTTGCCTTGGTCATTCATAACTGCCATAACTGTCTCAGCATTCAATATCCTGCTTAGGACTTTATTATTAACCTTCCCTTTCAAGAAATAGTCATGTCTCCGTATTTAAACTGAAAACTGAGTCATTTGCTTTTTTTCTTTAGATATAAACAAGGCAGAGGTAACCCACGCTATTACCCAGTTAAAAAAATAGATTTCCAGTTAGTGGCTCTCCCACTACGACTAAGTCTGATTTCTTTTTGTGTAAATATTTTACATGACAATAGCAGCTGCACATAAAACAGCACTGAAACTCTTTCAAAAAAGGAAAAAAAAAGAAATGTTTCTAAGGGTCACAGTGAGGCCATACCCAGTGACTCCCCTGCAATGGGTGCTGCTGCTCTGGGCCCAACTGGGGCTCAGGACTTAATCTGCACTGAGTTCCTGGGACTGAAATACTTTGGAGAAGAAACTCCTTTTCTTGACATTGAGGGTGAGAGAGAGAAAAGTGAATACTGGGCCTAAAACTTTGTGCCGTGTCTTCCTGTCCCTGTTTCAGCCTGGACACATCAGTGTATTGGATGCAGAGCCTGGCAGGCAGCAATCACTTAGCAGGTGTTGTTATTGGCAGGAATACTAAGGAAACTGAAGCTGAGGAGTGAGACTTAATGAAAACCAGTATATAAAAACAGCTTTTGTTGTGCTTGAGAATCTCTCTTTATTGCTGCATATCGTTATTTTTTCAAACTATAAAGTATGGCTACAGCAGCTAAAATGCTCAGTCATTACCTCAACAGTTAAAAGACTTTTTTTTTTTAATGCTTTGTTATTACAGTTGCTAAAAACAGTATTTCAAAACAATCATAACTGCTATGGTTATGGCAAAAAAAATACATTAAAGAAGGGATATCTAACAGTGCATCTTATTTAAAGTGCCAGAAGGGCCTTTAAAAGTTTTCTGTCTATTTATAAAAGATGGTTATAGCACCTAGTATGAAGAATTACTTGTTGGTTGATGCTTTTTCCTTCTCCTTCCCTTCCTATGAACTTCGACACAAGTTAATCCTCCCAGAAGAAAGCACATTTCCATTTGAACCTATTATGCTGATGGCTAACACCGATGAGAACAGCATGTCGGGGGGGTACCCTAATAGCAAAACCAGGATGACAGTTCTTGAGAAATCGCTGTTCCGGCTTTTGTGTTGTGGTTTTGTTTTTTTCACCTTGAAAAAAAGTTCACCTTTCCAAAACACGTCACAGCTTATTCTGTCTCATGGCTTTGTTCTCACTTTCCTCAGGCCCCTCAGCCCCACCAAAACAACATGTGTAGCACGAATGGGAACAGTGCTGCCTGCCCCGAGTGCTGAGCTCTGAGATAGCTCACTTTTCTTTTAAACTGCTCCTGTGGAGCATTTTCATTAGAAAGCTGGGTGCTTTTTAAGGTGATCCTGAGCACTGCCCCAGTTCCTGGGATGTTCCCCCACACCCCAGACCCCCTCCAGCCTGCCCAGCATTCCCTGGGGAGCAGCACCAGACACCGACAGCACCTCCCTGCCCATGCAGTCTGCCAATGATCTGGGCAATCACCACTATGCCACACAGGAATGTGCTTAAATCTCATCGACTTTAGTAGGACTAGAGAGCTTTACTGAGCAGATGCCTTGGAGGGCTGAAATGCAGGGGCCACCCCACCACCCTTCCCCAAATCAAAATTACTGCAAAGAGCTAAACACACCCAAAGGTGGGGATGGAATGGACGGATATGGCTAAATCAGACAAGCAACCCTTCCCCAGAGCAGGATGAGTTTTGAATTGATATAGAACCATCAAGAACTTGGCTGTGGTCCAACTGTCTGAAGCCCAGAAGGCAAAGATGGCACAAGTGGTCAGTGTGGATTACACATGGCACGTGGTTAACACAGATTCTCATACACCCTATTACCTGCCAGTAACAAAATAGTTTAAAACAAGCATTAAGATCCTTTAAGCAGAATAAAAACATTTCCTCAGTCATGAAAAGGCTGTTAATTTTAAATCCCAGCTCACTGCTATGTTTGGATTCGCAGCTGCTTTTTCCTTTAAAATCACCGAAGTACCGTAATATATTAGTTCTAACACACACCTTGCATTAGTTATGTTGGCAGAAAAAAAATTAATTACTGAATGTAAAGACTACTTTGCAGTGCAATAATGGTCATCAGATCTTTTTACCAAAGTCCTATCCCACTGAGTTAAAAGGATGAGGGTCTAGCAGAGTCTGTGCAATGCCTGTGTATTTTTTTCACTAGGAAAGCACAATTTATGCAAAACACTATACTTCTACATTTTATAATTAATTTTCAAATGCTTCACCTATACATATTTTAATAATTTCTGATTTATCAGATGGTATCTATAATAAATTTTTCTATATTTCAATAAATGAAAAGAAGGCAGTTTCAATCCAACAACAGAGTGCCACACAATATAGGCCTGTCAGGCACCAATTTTTACTTCTAACATGTAAGTTAAAGGATAAGGAATTTATAATGCTGCCTGTGAACGAAACCACTTTTCATACACAAATGTGATCTTTTTTTTTCCAAAGGGTAATACAACAGTACATTTACATAAACTAATCCAAACAATCTATGTATTTGACAATGGCAAACCTCACACAGACTGCCTATTGTTGGTTTACATCTTGGAGTTCTTTATGTTGGCTTGTAACACTGCTCTAGCTGTCAAAGGTTTGACTTGGACTCTAAATAAATGGTTATAGAAGTGCTGTGCAGCGATATTGGACTTCTTTGCAAAAGAAAACCTGCTGTGTATGAATTCAAAAGCTATTAATTTTTCAGTCAAAAATATTCATGCCTATTTCTTTTAATAAAGAAACACTGTGCTGAGCAACTGAGAGATAATGTTGACTAGTGGTACAGAATTTTCAATAGAGCAGTTAAAAATAAATTTAGTAGGAGGTCCCCAACAAAGCTATAATTTTCCAGAATGTAAAACATTTTTAATACTAATCAAGACAGCCCTTTTCCCCCTGCGTTCACGTTTTTTTTTTTTTCCCCCCCCCTCTGCTTTGCCCTGTTTATTAGCTGTTAACACTAATCTTCATGGCAACACCGCCTGGCACCTCCGTAGCCTACGAGACCCGCCGGAGCTCCCTGCCCTCGGCAGCCCGGCATCCATCACGGGCTGCCCTGCCAAACACTGCTCGCCCTCTCATCATTTCCTCCCTCCAGTTTGTAATCCTTCCTCCTGAGGGGCACTGCTGTTATGAAAGGCCTCAAGGCAGAGTGCTTTGAGAGTCACAGATTATTCCGTTGTTTTAATTTTTAATCCAGTAAGAGCTACAGAAACCAAACCTCCTCCCCGTTCTGTTGGGTCTACACACTTTACCAACAATGCGCTGAGCATTTGCCTTTGGGCTGGGATGGACATGAGGAACTAGAAGAATGCTATTTTTATAGACACTGAGAGTAGTTTCTACTCTAGATGGTTGCTGTCCACCAGACCAAGCAATTTCGGGCATCTCAACAGCTTAAATGGAAGAGTTTGTACCTACCACTCAACTCTCTCCAAAAAGGCAAGGAAATTTCTCATTGACTTTGACATCTGCTCCAGTGTTACTGAATAGCCTGCAATTTTCTATCTAGTAGCCTCCCTATGCACTTCTGCAGCCATTTATTTCCAACTACATGGAAACTGAGAAATCCTTTTCTAGTAAAAATGTGTGCGCGAAGTGTTTAATGATTTTATGTTCTCTATCTCTGTAATGTGTTCTGTTTCAGACATTAATTTTGTCTACCAACTGCATCTTGGCAGGCTACCATATTTGCTGGGTTAATAGTCTGACTCCTTTTTATTTCTATCACCATAAATCACACATATATGGGTGTGTGTTTGCTTTATTTATAGAAAAAAAATCAGTCAAAACAGATAAACCAATACTTTGTCATTATGCTGCATCATTGCATATTGATTAAAATTGCTGGTACTAACTATAGATTGTCAACGCTCAATTAATTTTCACACAATGACTCAAAGCAAAATCAAATAAAGCCAGTGTACCTTTAAATCTTACAAATCTTAAAATCAAGAAGCAAAGCACTCTCTCCATTTTGAATAATCATTGGAAGCTCCGAGGAACATTTTCAGCATTAAGAGGCAGAGGGAAAACAACAGCTGAAGAAGAGTAATTTCAGTCAGGGAAGGAGATGGGGGATTTTCCTGGGTTTGGGGTAACCAGGAGTTTTCTTGGGCTGCAAAGTCACTTGCTTCCCCTACTCCCTTCTCCAAAGAGCAATCTGGGGTGGAGGAGGTTTCCCTTCTCAGTTTCAACAGTATAAAACCTGATACCGGGTAACCGTGATTATCATCAAAATGTGCAGTTAGAGTCACTTCTACAGTAAATGTCTGTCAGACAGAGAGAAACCAAAATAAATATACTAAATATAATTTAATTACAACTCCTTCCTAACACTTCCTAAGATTTCATCCAAGTCAGACTGATGCAAAGTGACTTACATGAGGCCAGAAAAATGCCCAAAGCATCAGCTTTGGAACCAAACTTGACTTTGAAACTCCCTGAAGAGAGGGGGATGACAAAACCCGGCTGCACTTCCCATCTCCTCCCCACACCCGGCTCTGAAATGGGCCAGGCTCCACAGCGTGGGCTCCAGTGGGGAACAGAAAAAGAGAGTTTTGTTGTGAGGTTTGGATTTTGCTTTCAGCACAGTTCAGTACTTACGGGCTGAGGGGTGGCTTTTGGTTCAGTTGACTTCACATGCAGGTGTGTCATCATGGCTTGCAGGCGCTCTTTATCTTTTGCAAGCTGGAACGGGAGAGAAAAAAAATATCCTCTGTTAGTCGTACAAATAAAACCCAGCCTCTGCTTATTCCTAATTAAACAGCTGGCACCAAGGCATGAGACAGAAGAGTTTTATTGCTGAGTAGTTTGGAAATTGTATATGGGCTATTCGTGAGGTAAAGCGAACGCGTGGTGCTGGGTGTCACCATTTCCCAAAGCAAAATGCATTAGCCCTTGAGTGAGAAGAGCTAGACCTGCTGGCACCAAGAGCTTCACTCCAGCCTTGACAGCTAAAAGACAACAGTGAATCATGTTTATTAACCAGCCCCACTCCAGCTCGGGAGGCACAGCAGAAGGAAAGCAAGGCAGCGGCTCTAGGATGCGTTTTCCTTTTCTCAGAGCACAGAACAAGTGACACGGATGGGCTGTGGCTTTATGTCAACCACAGGCATTGTGGCACATGCAATGAGCACAGCCAAGGGTGGTTAAACCCCATGAGGCACCTCCACAGGGCTCTGCAGGCAGCCTTGGGTCCAAGAGCACCTTGATTTGACTTGAGAAGGTGGCAGAGCCTTTGGTGGGTCACCCTGGGAAGTCAGGCTGGGCACCCTGAGCATAGGGCAGGACCTGCGGTAGGAGCTGCCAGCATCCCTCTGGCATAAGCCTGAGGGCAGCAGGGTGGGACAGGCTGAAAGCACCATTCATCACCCCAAAACACTTATCCCTGGGCATCCAATGCCACAGGACTGATGTTGTCATCCTTTCTCATCAGCCACTTCAGGCCCAAGAGTTGAGGTGAAGCCCCTGCTCTCACTGTCTCTTGTATTTTATGGTTGAGATCCGCACAGCTGAGTCTTGAGATCACTGGTATGCATCCACAGCATTGCAAGGAAATACTAAATTCCATTGTTTTTGGAAACAAGGAATTTTTTTAAATGTGTGAACGGGACTTTTTTCCAGCTGCTCTTTGAAACAAAAAATACAGTGGAAAGATACTAAGAATACTAATGAAAAAGGGGTGTTATTAATTTGCATGCTGAACATAAAGGTTGATGCTTGCAAGAGGGCCTGAATCAGGTTCTTACAAATGCCAGTTTTTGCAGAGCTGAGTTTCTGCTTTACACAAGCCAGATTCCTGGTGCCAAGAGGAGAACTGTGCTCACATTCCAGCAAAACTTAAAACAACCTGCCCACCACCATATCACAGTCATCTGTTTGTAGCAGTAAAGTAGGGCTAAGTGTATATAAAAGGAGACTTCATCATAAATCTCCCCTCATAGCCTTATGGCCAAGGTTGTCCTGCTCTTTGCAAGGTGAGCAGCTTGAGACTGTGCCATGATGGGATAAAACTTGGCACTGGAGTTTCCAAGACAGGAATTAAATAAAGGAAGAAAATGGTGTCACTGTACTTTTCAAATGGCTCCTCTTCTTTTGGTCAAGAACCTCAATGGCAAGAGAAAAAACCAGACACCTATGGTAGATCTGCAATCTCATCCTGATCTGAGCTGGACACTTCACAGGAGAGCTGAGGGCAGCGACAGGCTCTTATCACAGCGCTGCAGCAGAAACTTCTCCCTCTGAGAGTCCTCTGAGAACCTCTCCAGAGAAAGGAGGGCTCACCCTCAGCTGCTGTGCTTCATACAAAACAAATTAAGCCAAGAAATAGCTGTGCTCTCCACACAGCTCTGTTGTGCAATCCCTCATTCCGAGCAGTCTCTGGGCACACGGGCTGCTTGGCGGGGTCATCTGTACATTAAATTTCGGTCTGCAGGCTACTGCAGAAGAACAACATCTCGTAGCCAAAATAAATAAAAGGCAGGCACCTGAGAGCTTCCTGCCAGCCCCAGCACGGCGGCAGGAGGGGATGGCACCAGGGCAGCACAGGGCACACCCTGCCCATGTTTCCCCAGCCCCTGCAGCGAGGGAGAGGGGAGAGAGGGGCACCTCCCTCCCACCACCGGGGTCCTTGTTTGTAGTGCTTCCACTCATCGTCTCAGCAATGCTTTTAACGCCGAATCTGGTGGATGGAGGTTATTAAAGATCCTCTCGACATTTCAGGCAGACACACGCTAGCATTTTGTCATAGTCTAGGAATTCAAACACTCACCCAGTTAGGCAGGAGTTTAAATTATGAAAAATAGAGGTCTCTCGGTTTCAAAGCATTGAAGAGAAGTAAAAAAATCTGAAGAATTTCTTTAAACTGTTTTTCCCCTAGGTCAGGAAGCAGTAGTGATATAAAACTAGAGTGTCACTAGTAGCCCCTCTGGTCAGTGGGGTCAAACAAAAGAAGCCATGGGGGATTGCTCAGCCACTGGTGGGAGCAAATTATCACTGGAGTGTAGATGGTCCAGAAATGGGAATTAATAGTCAACAGGCAGGAAAATGCTCTTGATCTACTGATAATGTTGTTGGGCAAGAACAGTTCTGACATGGAGGTGAGAATCTGCTCTGTATATGGGGCCTGAGGAACACAACACAGTCCCATCTGAAGCTTCCTTCTTTCTTCCTATACCCATTTGGAAATCTCTGCATGGTGGGAATTTTCAGACAGCCATCCAATTCTCCATGATAAGCCTGATTTTCAGGTGAGACTTCCTTCACCTCTGGATGTACAATGTGAGTGCCTAACTGTGGTTCAACTGAAAATACATCCAGAGCAATGTACAAGTTTTGCAAGTGTGGACACCAAGACACACAACTTGCCCTGGAGAGGTTAAATCCTAGAACTATACCAGTAGGAAAGGCAGGAGAAGGAAACAGAAAGCACAGGCCAGGAGGGGCTCCAGACAAGGCAGTGACCAAGGAGCAAGAGGAAAGGTATTAGAAACAGAGATGATGGAGAAATTGTACAGGAGGAAAACCAGACAGAAAATAAATGCAAGAATCAGGAATGGGAAAATGAAAATCCAGTGAGGGCAGAATGGGAGAGCACTTTAGCAGCAGGATTTTGGACAGACCAAGGACAAAGGGAAGGAAGTCAATCACAGGCAAGGCAAGAGGCAGCCAAAATATAGCCCTCCCATTCTGTGCCTGGTTAGGCTGTGCAATAGGAACATTTAGAATCCACTAGTGTCAATGGATGGTGCAGGAAAACAGACACAAGCAGTATTTTCACTGCACTGAAAATGGCCTGCTGCCTTTGTTTTCTCCCATTAGGAGACACTTCTCTAGACTCATCATAGCCCTGTTGCTATCCTGATGTTTTCCCACTCAAAAGTAGTGCTGCAAAATGGATGTCCTATTCCAGCTAACAACTAGCTAAGGACAGGGATATGTTCCTGTGTGTTTTACTCAGCAGCACAATTTTCACTACTTATAATGAACAAATGATCATGTCAAGATGATTTAAACAAAGTGAAATGTGAGAAGATTTCTACCTTGCCTGTAATTTTTGAAGTATGTTTGTGATGGAAATGCTAAGACCAAACATTGAGATTTCTGCTAAGGGGCATCTGCAATCAAACACAAAACAGATCTGACCTGTTTCTTTCCAAAATTTCAATTAAAAATTACTTTAGAAGATATTACACTTATCTCTAACACTGATAAAACTATCATGAGTAAAATAAGTAACAGCACAATCAACAACAACAAAAGGATAGCACTTGGGTCCATCGCACTCAAAACCTGAAGTATATCCCTCAGGTGAAATGAATTTGCTTTGATGGGGCTGTACATGCATTAAATGGTGGGGAATGTAGATCTTGCCCTGGTGAAAATTCCCAGCTGCACTGTAAGGCAAAGCTGCTCACCAGTGCTGCAGATCAGGGGTAAAGGCTGCGGGTCCCTGCTCTACCTAACTCAGAAAACTCAGTCTCCAGAGGGCCTGTCACCACTCTGCTGGTAACTGCTCCATGGCCTGAGGATCAAACCACACCACTGAACACCCCACTGCTGGGCACCACACTTCTGCTTTATTATGGTTCTGTGCAAAAACAGGCCACAGCCAGACAAACTATGGACTGGAGGGAAAATCCTTCTACATAATTAGGGGCTTTTTTGAACTATCAAAGGACTGATATAGGATGAAAGGAGAAGAATAGGGAAGCTTCAGGTAAATTTCAGAAGCTGGACCACTCTCCTCCTCCTCCAGCTGTCCTTGCTGGCCAGTGCAGAGATGGCCTCACTGTTATCAACACTCCTGCCTAAATGAGGCCTCCAGTTCAACCTACCTACCCTGCTCATATGGTTGTTAAATCCAGAACTTTCTGGCCCTCACACCACTTTGAAATTATGGTCTTGTCTTGTGGACCTTATGCTGCCTTCCCTTGCAATGACTCTGCATTGCCAGCACTAAACGGGTGTGAAGCTGTAGCTGTAAGTCATTTAGAGCAATTAGTACAATGCATGCTGATAAACCTTTCAAAAATATTGGCATGGGCTTAGGGAGAGGTGGGAATCTCTGTCCTGTCCCTGCCTAACACAGGGCATCCTCCTGTATTTCCATGCACAGCCATTCCCAGAGACTGTGGGAGAGAAGGATTAATGCTTTCCAAGCTGACTGTAACTGAAGAATCTAGATTTACCTTCAGCCTCAATATTACTGCACCTTGGTGAAAGATTATCTCATATCTCAGTTTACCAGGAAGACTGTAGATTTTTATTTTTCTTTTCCTAATTCCCAAGAAACTTGTTAAAATAACAGACCATTTCTCATAACATTTTCTGCATGACTCTGATATTTTATGACTGGTAGTTTGATTTTTATAAAACTTGTATTAAAATAGTTTATATTGCTTCAGCTAATAGTGAAAGTGTCATGACCAGCGTGTTCCTGAAAGTAAAATTTAGGAAGTATCTATGAAAGAAAAAGGGTAATTTGTAAGATAAGAAGATAAAAAGCATTTTTTTAAAAATGCTTATCTTGAAAAGTAACAACAAGAAGTTTAAGTGTGGTTTTGCTGATTTTTCTCTCCAACTATTTGAAGCTATAAATGACTTAACTCAGTAAAATTCCAAATGTAATTATCTTCTGTACTTAGCCCAAGGCTTTCCATATATCTCTACACTGCTGTCTTGCATACAAAATAGGTTTTTCAATAGCTGGTAACTATATAATGTACAACATTGTTTTAATTTCCCCTTCTTTG
>CM072899.1:4087978-4227978 GCA_037013685.1 Acridotheres tristis | reverse complement strand
CCTTTTGACAAAAGTAGCCTATTTCGACAGCTGATTCCCTCCTTTAAAAGCACACACCACACATAAAATAAATACAGGTCACAAAAATTAACAAATCATCATAACTGTCTAATACATCCTGGGCTGGCTGCGGAAAAACAAGATCATTTTGGATTTATATCTCTAAGTATGGGATTTCCTGGACAGCTAATATCCACAAACAATCAAACACAGAGGACCATGAGAAAGAAGCAGCGTTATTTCAAATTTGAGCTGAGAGTCGTGATTTTTAAAGGGCTGAAACAGGAACTGGAGCTGAAATCTGAAGCAAGTAAATTCCTTTACTAGGCACTGATGGACACTGTTGTGTTTCTCTTGGCCTTGGCGAAGGCTTTTAGGTCACTAGGTTTGGGATATTACAGCAGACAAAAATCTTCAAACCACAGAAACTTCAAAAATGACAAATAACTCGAATTTCTCCCCCATGTTCAAAAAAAGAAAAAGCCCTAATGATAATTCTCTAAAAAGAGTCGAATCTTTTTATGAGACCTGTTGCCAATATTAGTGCCACCAAATGATCTCATCTTTCATTCTGGCTAAATTCCAACACACAATTTCATTAACCCAGGTACTGCAGGTGATAAAACTCATTTTTCCCTAAAGAGACAGCTAAAAAGTACCAGTTATACATTTATGAAGTACCAGCAATCAAAATTATGGATTTTCTAAAAGGTTTTTAACTACTTTTATTGAAAGGAAAATCGCTGTCTCAGACTTTTGTGACACTATTGCTAATAATAAATTTTACCATTTAGACATCGCAGTAATATGGTAGACAGTGTCAATAAAAGTATGAAACAAAGATGATCCCTGTCTCTTAAGGAATGCTTTCTGATTACACACCGGAAATTATAATGGGAAACATAAACTAAGTGCACCTTTAAGAGAGGAAAAAAGGGGATAATGCAAGGCAATGGGCCTCGCTACATATATCCCATCAGCAGAAGTATTTTATATATATATGTGTGTGTAAAGGATGTATGAGAATAAAACAGAAATAAAGTTACAATGTTAAATAAAAATATTACACTAAATAATGACCTAATGGAAATTGTTAATGATAATTAAACAATACATACAGGATAAAACACACATCAACAACATAACAAAAATTAAACCGACGGGAAAAATAACAATTCAAATAATAGAGTAAAGAATAAAAATTTAAATAATTCAATAAATCAATTTAAGGAAATGATGAAATGGGGATTTCAGGGGGTTATTTGGAGCTGGCCCGGTGCTGGCCGGCTCGGGAGGGGCGGGAGCGGGGCAGTGTCGGGGATGCTCCCGGTGCCTCTCCCGCTCCCAGCAGCATTCCCGGGAGCACTAGAGGGCACTGTGGGATTTGGGCCACCCCGGGCTCGCCGCCGCGGGGGTCCCGAGCGCCCAGCCGGGCACGGATCGGGAGGATCGGAAGGCGATGGAAGCGCCGGGAGCCGGCACCGGACCGGCCCCGTCCCGCTCGGCACCGGCGGCTCCGGCCGGGATCCCCCCGCACGGGACGGGGCCGCATCCCAAAGCTTCTTCCCCCTTCCCGGGGGGTCCCGCCGGCCCTAGAGAACCCTGAAACACCCACGCACAGCCCAGCCTTTCCCTGCCCTCGCTGCCTGTTGGATTAAACCCGCGCCGTGCGGCTGATTGCAGGGCAGAACGCTCTGCCATGCAAACCAGCGCAATTAATGCCTTTGAAACAATTTATGATTTCCGGCCTACTTCAACATGTATTAGCATATACCTGGTTTCTTTAATATACACTTTGTTTTTCCAAAACCACAAACATAGTTGCTGGAATTTCATGTGGAAGTGCTTAAGGGGTTGAAAGTTAACACCTTTGTGAGCCGAGCAGTCTCACAGTTGCTGCTAAACAAAAGCCTCTTTGTAGAAGCTTTCTCGAAATGTTTTCTTAACATGTTCCAAGTAGTTTTAGGCAGGCAACTAAAGTAAACAAGATGTTACCATGATAAAAACACTTGTGAAAACATTACAGAGTGCACTTAGTAGTTTCTTTCACATAAACTCCCCTTCGTTTCATCAAAGTTAAATGCACATGAAGCAGATTACCAGCATCATTGCAAGACAAGACTGCCAGATCTCTCCAAAGGTCTGCGTCCTTTCTTTTAAAGAATATATTTGATTTAAAAATGGTACAGCCAGGATTAAGCACGTCTAACCCACAATCAAATTATAGGAAAAAAAAAGGGGGGGGGGGGAGGCAGGAATAATAAAACCCTATACAGTCTTCTTAATTTTTTGCTCTGGATACCCGGCTACCCTGCTGAATAAACCACCCTCCCTCCAGCCGGGATTTCCTGAACAACTTGCCGTATGAGGGGTATATATTTCTATCTTCAAGGGTCTTTAAACACATGCAAATGAAATCAAGGATATAGTCAATTTTGCAGGAAAGTCGCTCTGTGCTGCGAGCTGCTCCTTTGGCTGCCGCCCGTGAGACGAGCGCTGTTAACAGGCCAGACACGCGTGCACCCTGCAGCCCTCACCTTGCTCCCTGCAGCTTGGCAGAGGCCACAGGGTCACCGCCCTGAGACTGGACTTGTTTTTGTTTTTAGGCTCAGGGAGTGTTCTGGAGCATGCAGGGCTCTGCTGTTTCATTAGGCAGAGCAGCAGCCCCTGCTGCTATCAGTTAGCTCCAAGTGATACCGCATCACATGATAACCGATGGCTGATGGGTTCAAAAAAGAAACGCTACACAACGATGCTAAAACTGCAACTTATTTCAAAAAGAAATAGGGAAATAAATGCGTACAATAGCCCGTGTATCTGCTGGTTCTGATAAGCATCCTCCTGTTGGCTGTGAGTGAAAGACAACTAGGATCGTTATTTGTACAGTATTTATCTTTGAAATCAAGGGCCCTGTGGTGTACCTCACCTTGGGAACAAACACTACAGAACGATCACAGAAGAGTGTCAAATCTCTGGTTTTGATTTACCAACAGTTATGATATTTCTTCCTCAGGAGGAAAAGAAATGAACCATGTTTTAGACCTGTGAGTCCTTTTTTCTCCCTTAACTGAAGAATCATTTTATTGTCATACAGGGCTTTCATTCCCATACAACTTCTCTTTGCCTTTTCACAAGGTAAGTGAAATTAAGCAATACTCGATACACAGGCTGTATTTCACTTGGTAAACAAGAGCTTTTCTCTTGAGGGGACCGTCAAAAGAGTGTCACATATTATACAAGTATCAGAAAGAAACTTCAACCATCTACCTGTTATCTTTCCATTGAATAATGAATTCTGCTAAGTGGCAACATAATTTAAGGACAGATTCTCCACTGGAGACATGGAAGACTATGGTATTTTATGAAGCAATGTCAATACACTGCTCAGGGACATCCATTTCTGCATTTGTTCTAGGTAAAATATCACTCTGAATAGTAAGACTTTGGACACTGCATCATTTGAATAATTAGAAAATTTACACGAGCTGATGAGTTTAGGAAACTCACAGGAAATATTTGAAAGGATGAAAGATTTCAATGGAGGCAAAAACTGGACTGATGGTGAAAAAACTAGAACTGATGGAGCAGCTTGAAGTCCAGCTGGTGACAGTTTTCAGGTTATTCCTGACTACTGATTGCTGCACGTATCACCTCCAAGTGAACTGGGTCTATGTACTGAGACATCTCCAAAATACCATATGGAAACCCTGCCTCTACCCATGCTTCTGATAAAGGGCTGTTTTTTCTATGCATGGCCACCTCAAGCAGACCACTCGAGATTGCTATGGAATCTTCCTGAAAGCAGCTGCTCTCACCTGGAACACGGGACTAGCACAGGAAGCAAAGGTGGCACAGTCTGACCATGTGTGACCACACATGTTATTCTGCTATCTCAGGCTACCCCAGCACCCTTCCCTTGCACTTACTGCAGTAAAGATGAGAATTGTTTTAAAGGTCTAAATGCTATAGTATGGCATATGAATATGAATGAGCTGGCAAGTATGGCAAGATTAGCATTTATTTCACTTAAGTGAACAACAGGATGAATTACAAGGAATGAGGCCACCCTTCATGGAAATTTATGACTAGCACCTTC
This sequence comes from Acridotheres tristis, assembly GCA_037013685.1. NCBI lineage: Eukaryota > Metazoa > Chordata > Aves > Passeriformes > Sturnidae > Acridotheres > Acridotheres tristis. The sequence continues at coordinate 4,223,882 of CM072899.1, read as the reverse complement.
TTATTTTGTAATCCTCTTGTAATGAGAACCTTCTCATTACTGTACCATTCCTCACTTGTAACATATGTTTATAGTAGGACCAGCGCTGCTCCTGTGAATTCAGGAGGGGGAGGGTTGTGCCAGTGGAACCACAACTGTTCCACTGTTCTGAGAGCAAAACCCTATCTGTACCATCTAACATCACTCAACAAAAATCCCCTGCTTGCTTTTGCCCTTCCCTCCCTCACATAAAAATCCAGGGAACTGCCCCAGAAACAGCAGGTACAGCTGAACCTTTTGGGACTAAGTCTAGTCATTCATCCCAAAGAACCTCACGTATTTATGTGGACTAACTTCATGAGACGACTACTCTACACGGGAGAAAAATTTGTCCCTTTGCACAGTTAAATCACAAACATTGCTTGGGTGGCTGGTCTTTAGTGATCTTACAACTGACCAGTCACAGAACTCGGGCAAAGATCAGGGACAAACCTTCAGTAACCTGGATGCATCCCCAGCACGTGTGTACCTGGTGTCCTACCCAGACAAAGAACTCTACTGTGATGGGAATAGGGGTGAGGTTGATGGTTTAGTTGTGGAGCAGCCATGTGTAAGCTATTAGGGCTCTGAGGTCCTTCCCTGCATCGGGATGCACGCACTACCACACACTAGTCCATAACGCACTGTTTATGCAACGTGTAAAACTGTGTTCTTTGGCAGCAAGGAAAAGGTCTGCAGCAAACTGCAGGGGCCCAATTAATATAATTATAGTTTATTTTTAGTAGTGTAGACTTTGTTCATTAGTTACTTATTCGACATAAATTAAATTTCACGTGATGTTCTGCAATTCTCTGTTCAATTATGGAGTTAATTTAAGACTAGATTTCTAAATTAAAGTGAAATCAAGGTTAAAACAAGGTTTTATTATTTACATGATCGATACTGCAACTTAAAAATTATTTAAATAAAATTAAAAAAAAAAAAACCTGCGGAACTGCAAACACTGTTTTATAGCAATACACTGAACAAGACCATAATTTCCCCATGGGGCTAATTTACTATCCCCTGTTAAAACGTTCTTGAGCCTGATCCAAAAGCCACTGAAGTGAAAGGGAGCTCTCTGTTGACTTCAATGGGCTTTGCATCAGGCCCAGGGTGAGTGACAGCACACAAAATTTCAGAGCATGCTTTCTGTACAATGCAAGTGCCAAAAAAACCATCCTTACTTTAGGAACGACTGGAAGTCTTCACATACTGCTTCACAGCCCGGCCATTTGCATACGCCGTGTCCGTACAGCGGGTGGCTGTGTGAGTGCTCCTCGTGGGATAAACTGGAGGGGAGAAAGAGGAGAGAGAAAAAGTGCTGTGAACTGAAGGCACTGTAACAATTCATCCTCGCCAAGACTCCTAAAGACCAGCAAATACCAGATCCTGCAGCATCCCCAACAGTGCACGTTACCCACCCGGCTCTTGCCCAGGGTTTTTCAAAACAGAATTAAATACCATTTGCAGTTTGAAATATGTGTCATTCTTACTTAGTTATCCTCCTACATTTCATTCATTAATTAAGAGGTTTGTAAAGAATTTAAATTAACATGGACGGGGGAGAAATCATTTGACAGACCTGCTTAATATCTTGCTTGATATTTTGCTAAAAAATTTATGAACATTGCATATTTACAATTCAACTTCATCGAGAAGTCATCTCCATACAGCAGTGTCCCATTACACCATAACACAGCTGGACCTGAGGTTTTCCTCATGGCTACAGAAAGGAAAAGCATCAAACTTGCAGCCTTGGCTTTCCCACCATGTTATTTATTTACTGGGTTGGTTTCTTTTCCGGTTGTTTTTTTTTTTTTTGTTCTTACAGGCTGTTTCACTGCGCAAATACGGCCCCCTTACATCCCAAGAAAGAAGATTTGAGATGTATTTTGAAATGCAAAATTCGCCACAAAGAAGAGGGGGTATGCAATCAAAGGACTCATCAGTACGAGGGGTTAGTGGGGGCTATTAACCTTGCCTGAGACTGGGCAGGAACGTCAGAGAGCCTCCTAACTACTGAACCCAGGGTTAAAGCAAGAAATTCATATGAGCACTAAGGGGTTAATCCTTCAGCGGGATTCCAATCAATACGTAATGATTTGGCTGCACTGATCCAAGTCATGAGACGCTTTGATCCAGGCCATGTGGTGCTCAGGGAAATGTATCTGTTGCACTCACTGATGAACCATATTCTAAAATATCTTCTTTATTCGACTTCTGCATGGAAACTTCGTAAGGAAAGGAATTATTTTCTGCAACAATCTCCATAACCTTAGATGACTTTAAAAGCAAAATGTCAAAATAATATTGAAATCTCTATTTTATACTCACACATGTATGTATTTTTCATGGCCAATCTTTTTGCTACAGTATGTCTGTGCTGTATTATGGACTTCAAACATACACAAAGGATATGAACACATACCATCATCTAGGTGTGGCTTTTATGACTTACTTCATCCTGGATTACAGGTAATGTTATGGATAAATGCCTACTTTTTGCCATTTTACTTTTACACACACGTGGAAATGCTGTTTATTCTTCTCCTGTAATATTATCTGTCTGTGCACTCCAACAAAATTGTCCTCGTGTATTATTTCAGATGCACAGAGTAGACAGATCACTGTAAATACACCCCTGAGATGTCATCCCAAATACAAACTAGTTGGAAGACAAATTCCTGCCCAGATTCTGCCACTTTTGACTTTAAGCTCAATGAGAATCTGAAGATTAATGAAGCTGCTTTTTAAAATTATTTCACATTTAAAAAAAAATTACTGACTAGAAAAGGTATTATGAGTTTCACATGAACCTAATTCATTATTTCATTAATATCTTTTTTTTGGCTGCTTACAAATGGTCCTTCAAGCATAAATATATAGATGTGCAAAGTAATTTCCTAAAAACAACACTAAGTGAAGAGCCTTACACAGGTCCTCTCTATATACAAATACTAGACTGCTTTAACTCAATCAGTCTTCTAAAAAATGTTCAAGTGAGGGGAATCTCTGTAAAGTTTTTAAAAGAACTACAGAACAGATGCATTCTTTTCAAAGAAATTACAAAAATGCTACATCACACATTTCCTCAGCTGAGGAAGAGGGAGAATGGCTGAAGAACACCATCCACCCAAGCCAAACAGGCATATGGTCAAACATCCTCTATATACCTCAGAAAATTCAGAAAATAATGGGCTTTTATCATCTGTTTCTGTACCTGGATACAGCAAAGGGTGAGAAAGGAGGCTTGCATGTTAACACTCCATTAAAGTCCATAAAGATAACATATGAGAGTTATGATTTCAGTGTGTTTGGAAGAACAAAAAACAGAACAAAAAAGAATCAGTATCAATCTGCCCAGTGCATGTTACCCACACACTGGGACTTGTGATGGCCAACTAAGGAGTCAGTCCCCCGTGGGGTTTAAGCACTGTAAATCTCATTATAATATCAACAGGAGTCACATGGCTTAAACCCCCAGCAGGGATTTTTAAAGTTTCTCTGTGAGAGCCTAAAGGCCATGGCCAAGTCAACGGAAAGAGCCCTACCGAGATTTGTATTTATTTTTTAAATCCGAGTGCAAATCTCCTTTCTTTCCAGGGAACTTGCACAACACAAGACAAACTATGTAGGACATGACACCCTGGCATTGTGTCCAAAGAAAATGACGGAATGACCAAGAAAATATCAAACTCTAAATGATGCTCAGGATGTCAAAGGCTCGTGCTGTCAATAACCACGAGGGCTGGTGCTGACTGCACATGGGAACCTAAAAGGTCACTTTGCCAACACGATGCTGTGCGTAACACGCTTAACACCTACACAGAGCTTCCCCTGCCGCTCAACCAAGCAGAGGAACTACTTCAACCTACCAAAAATAAGACATTTCAAAGAGAAAAAAAACCATCAGTCCTGAAAGACAAACGCCGGCCCCCTCTGCAGGCACTGTGCCATTCTGAAGGCAGCGACTCCCATCCTGCTCGGGGGGATTTCAGCAGTGCCTTTCGGTGACCTTAATGTGTCAGTATCAGATTACTGCTATTTCATCCATCCCACTTCTGAAGATATTATAGATTGCCACTTGCTCCCTGATAGAGCCTGAAGAAGCACCTCAAAACAAAACAAAGAGCGGGTTTATACACAGGCGGATGTAACGCACAAAGGATACAGCCAGTGGAAATGAATGGAGAACGCTGTTGAACTGATCTAAGTACTCACTTTGTTTGAGCAAATAGAGGTGGAAAAAGAAGACTTTAATCCTGTACATAAATAAACAGCTTTGTGAGCACAACGCAAACCTATAATCTGAAATTGTTCACTGATATTTCGCCTGCCTGCAAGCACAGCTTCTGTAATCTGGATGCATCCTTGGTCTCGCTGCCGGAGACAGACTTTTAAAAGATCTGAGCATTGGCAAGCAGAAGCAAGTTTTAGGTCTGTTTGATTTCTAATGACACATTAGAGTAGGTGTTTGTTTCTGTCACCCTCTCCTTCCCAGGAATGCATATTCATGGTCGGGTACTGGTGATGCAACACCAGTTAGTGGAAATGATTTTATAACAAGACATAATTTTCGAAGTAGTGAAGGAATAAACGATTTAAATTCAAGACAATGTGGAGTTCTTTTCTCTTTATGAGGTACTTGCACAAAAAATAGTTAATAGAATAGAATTACTTCCAAATAATGCAATAGTGATACATTATTGCATTGAACTACAACAAAGAACACTCTGGCAAGTGAAATGTCTTGCTTAAGTCACTTACTCATGACATACAAGAAAGTAACAAAATCCATGTGCGAGGCTGAAAACTGTGTTAAGTGTCCACTTATTTTCTGCTGCCTCCAGCTCTGTTTCCAGTACAGAGGGGAGGGAAGAAGAGACAGGCACTTCCACAGCTCCTCTGGGCTTGCTGGATAGAGGAGAGGAAATTTTACCTCTTCCTTCTTCCCCCTACATTGCTTCATAACCCCAAGGATCTCCAGAGGGTCTGGTAGCAATTTCACCTCTCATTCCTACAGGGATGGCTGTGGAAGCTTGCACAGCCCACTCCTGCCAGCCACTCACCTTTTGGAAAACACCTGATATGCTACAGCATCCTGGAAGAACCACACTCTAGGATACGAGCACAAGAGACAGAGACACCAGGGAGACAGCCAAGTGCTGATGGAGAGTAAAAATGACACCCTGAAGTGAGATGGGAACATGCTGGGTATTGGGGAAAGCAGTGACCAAAGCCCCAGCACGAAAGCTCCCTGTGCTCTTTAAATGGTTTAATTCAACCCACATTTACTAACCACATGGAAATGGGTACTGTGCTTGTACACACTGGCTGAAAGTCATGGATAGATATAAAATCCAGCTAAGCAGAAGCCTGAGTGTCTGTGCTTCTGCCACACAGTGGACCATATTTTAAATATTCATGATGCTGACATACTTCATAATTCCACTCTCTTCCACATCTGCTTGGGCCAACGATCTTTGCCAAAACACTGGGGGAAGTCAGTGATGTAGAGAAGCATCCTTGATTTTCTATTACAGTTATGAAGCATCTGCTCACGTTCTAACAGAGCTCAGAACATGCCTGAGCCACCTGCACACTGAAAAATCAATACCACATCTCTTGCTTTCCTCCTGCAAGGAGCTGGAGCACAGCACCCTCAGAAAGCACAGAATTGCCTTTTTAATTTTACTTTATTCCTTAGGGTCAATGGGAAGTGACCTCATCTTTGCCAGCTGCCATGAAACTGATATCCATGTACAGCCCAGGCAGGAGTGTGGGGCTCTGTCTCACACCATATTCCCCCTCTCTCTGATATAAATGGCATGGCCACTGATGCAAAATGCCACAATTTTGGCCCTGTACAGGAGAAGGAAACACACAACTGGGAACTAACATGGCTCTCCCAGAGTTGTGACTGCCGGGTGAGCTCTAAAGCTCAGCAGAAGGCACCAAAAGAATAAGGCTGCTGAAAAAAAAAATCACAATTTTCTGAGTTAGAAACACTTACAACATCTGATTTTAAAATGAAACGGAAGCAGTAATGATTAAATCCTTGTACTAACTGTACTCAAGTGCAAGTTCCTGCCTTCACGACAGAATCAACCAAACAAAGATGTGTTTTGCAGTCAAGTTCCATTGGTGCCAATCCCTTCAGATTTTTTACTAAGGTGGGCAGAACCTCTTTCCTCTCTAAACTGTGAATAAAAGAAAAACCCAACCAGTAACTAAATGCCAAAACTTCTAGATACTCATGCTCCTGTCCAAGCCTCAGGAACCACCCAGGAAGCAGATATATGATCTAAACAGCAGGCTGTCCAGGCAGGGTGATGCCTCTCCATCACTGGATAAAGCTTAACAGAAGGTCATGGGCCTGCAGCAGAGGTGGCATTTGATATGAGTGGTCAGTGACAGCTCTTTCTACAACTGGCTTGCAAATTTTTGGATGCTTTTTAGAAGAGCACTTCTCCTCTTCCTCACTACTTTAGTCCACGTCCAGACCTAGGACTACAAGCAGCTCATGTTTTACATCAAGCCCTATTGGAAGTAACAAGATGGTATATTACATTTTAAATGACTACACCAATTTAAGACAAATCAAGTTAAAACTGCAGCCCACAGGCTGAAATCCTCTCTCCTAATCGGTGTGCACTAACTTGTGTACTCCTGTAGCATAAGAAGGAAAATAGCAGTGCTGCTGTAACACGAGGCCACCTGTGCACCCCAAATCACTGCCTCCCATTTACGCCTCCTGTGGCACTATTCCCTAAATTCCTGTTCTGCAAGGAGAATAGTGAAGAATCTACAGCAAGACAGACAAAATCTGGCATTCCCCTTCCCTTCTACCCCCACCCTCACTGCAAAGAGCAGAACCAGACTGGATAATTATAAGCATCATCTTCTGGTTTTGATCTATCCACTGATGGTTTGGATTATTAATCAACATTATGACCCTCCAGCACTCTCTAACACATCCTCCTTCCAGTGGCAGCCCCTCTTCCAGCCCCGCAGGAAAACTGCCACAGGGCCTGGACAGTCACTGCCCTACATCCCTTCCTTGGAGGAATTAAATGTATTTCTTGAGCATTTAAAAGAAATGCCCATTGCAAAAAATCCATCACTTATCGCCAGTGCAAATTCCACTCCTGCATTTGAATTAACGAGTTTCTCTATGATTTAAAAGTCTTATTTTTTTATTTCAACCTTGTGCCTAGGTACTGTAGTGAAAAGTACATCAAATATACCCAGACACACACGATTTGAAACGCTGGATTTTAAATTCCAGCACTGCTAACTAATGAGAACAATTTTTTCCTTCTTCTTCTTTGTAGCATCACTTCATGTACTTACATACCATAATCATATCCTCCTAGAGCCTCTATTTTTCCAGGGTGTAGATCTTTAATTCCCTTTAATCTGTCTTCATAGCCTATTCCCTCCAACTCCTTTATCATCCTAGCTGCTCTCCTCTATATTTGCTCCAGCTTCTCTTTATCCCTTCTGCAAGAGAGTGGCCAATTGTACATCACACTCAATGTGGTTTAACTGGTTCTGCATAAAGTAGAACAGGAAAAAAAAAAAAAAGGACTCGGATGCAACATGCATGTTTATGCCTCCCATGACTGCATTTACCTTTTTTGACTAAGACATGGCACAGAGTGTCCCACCTTAATTTCTCAACCCCGATTATGCCTCAGCCATTTCCTACACAACCGATGCTGAGCAGCTGACGTGTCATGTCAAACCCGCAGTTTGGAATTTTGATTTCCGAGCTGGGCTACTTTCTACTTATCCCTGCTAAATCACATTTTATTCCTCTCTGAACAGTCTCCTAATTTATTCAGATTAAAACGGATTGATTCAGTATCTTAGTTTAATTAGGAAAAAAATGTGATCCAACTACTTTCTTGGGTTTTTGGGGCTAGGGGGATGTTCTGCGGGTTTTTTTTTCCAGTTTGCTTTTTTTTTTTTTTAACACTGACTTTCAGCACAGCAATCCCATCCCTCTTACACACCCAATTCGCATGGCAGAAGGAGGTGGCAATGGCAAAGCTTTGGCCCCAATTCAGCAACCCTTTTAAGAACACACACAAGTATAAAAACACAGGATTAGACCTTGGACTTCACTGAGACCGAGGTGTAAAATTACCAACGAACATACATACTTTGTAAAAAGATACTGTTTGCCGACCTTATTTTACTGTAATTTATATTCTGTTATAACATTTAAATTTATAATAAAAGAAAACACTGAGAAACAAGATCTATTCTTGTTCAACAAAATTCTATTCTGTTACATTTAGAGTTGAGGCAAGTCTTCCACTCTTATATAAACCGGTGATACGTCAACAAATATGATTAACAGGGATTATTCACGTCAGTATTTTTCACCCCTGTCCCACAGGCACAACAAAACCTGCGCAGAAGGTGACTGTCACATCACACACAGCCTGGCAGCTCGCTAGGGGGGCTTTCGCCCACCCCACGCCCCTGCAGCAGCAGCAAAGTGCCCTTGGGGAAATGTTTATAAAAATATAATTAAGATAAATAATGACTCCATGGGAGAACTACAGCTAGAGCGTTGCATTCTCTCTGCCACATGCTTTCTCCTTGGAAGAATGCTGTTTAAAAAAAGCACTAAAATCGAGAGGACACAAGCCTGCTTCCCCAGGGAAGCGTGCTGAATCATACAGGTAATGTAAATATCATATGCTGTTGCAGGTGCTAGGCGGTCTATTTGTTTGTGTTTACTAAAATGCATAACAAATAGTCCCACGAAAACAGAACAACATTTGGCATTGGACTGATAGGTACCAGAGCAGCTACAAATCACATTCATACATTTAGATCTGAACTGATGGGCAATGCTAGAGCTTCACCTTGCTTTTTGGGAGGGCCTCTTTGCCATGATTTGCCCCTGTCAGAGCACACAGAAGCTCAGCATCCTTCACGAGCATCCCACACCCAGGGAAAACCATGCAACAGTGGGGAAGAAGGTAAAAAACAGACAAGAAGTACAGAACAGACTTGCATGACATACATGGCCAGCTAACATCGTTTACAGCTTTGCAACTTCTGAGTTAATTCACAGTATAAACAACAAGGAAAATGTTTCTTCCGAGCAAGACTTCCTGTAAACTGTTCATTAGAGCGCGCGGAGCGCGGGGCTGTGCACCTGCTGATTAACCATGCGCTCCAAGAATAAACACAAACCCCAGCCAGCCGGATTGTTCTGGAATTTGCTCTGAGCTGATTTTTCTTCCCCCATGTTATAAATTGGATTCTACAATAAAACAAACAGCAGAACATAGGTTGCCCAGAGTTAAAATCTACTTTTTACACTACATTGACCACAGCACCCACAGGCACAGCTACAATGTCTTTCTATGAATGGGACAGATTGCCATATGGATGCAGACACTGAACAAGCTGTACAACTCCTGGCGACAAGTGCCTAGGGGACTGTCCTATATTAGCACCACCTGTGCTGTGGAAATTGTGCTCTGTGTATGAAATGGTATTTAAGGGCCCATCGCGATGTTATTTTTGAGTATACACAAAAAGGAAAATTACAGTTAAAAAGAATTCGCTGGCTAGCGGATCTGTTGCTCAGTTCCCGAGATTGTTTCCCAAAGGAATAGCTCTCCTCTTTATTCATGCAGCCCAAAATGACAAGCTGCAACACATATTAGCAGTTTCCCTGCCTGGGCTTATACCATCCTTTTAAGGACAAGAATCTACTTTATAATATACATATGTTTTCCTGATCACACAGAAGAAATTACAGGCCTCCTACCTTACCACCACCAGCTATACAGAAAAAACACCCTGTGGCATTTCACAAATGTTGCTCCAGCAGCAAGCAATGCAATATGAATCTTCCTTGGGCTCCTTCCCCCACTCCTCACTGTGCAGCAGGTAGAGCCACAAATCCCAATTACCAAATTTAAATGTGCATCTCACCACTTTGAAAATACAACCGTGTCTGCCTGACAAAAATAGAGCTCCAGATTAGCACAAGATGTTGAGGGAGCGAGGAGAAGGGAAAAGTAGGGAAGTGAGGTATGAGCAGTACCTAGCTGCTCTATGAGAAGAGATTTCCCCCTCTCCAAACTGCAAGAAAAAAAAAAGATGCCAAGAAAAAGTAAAGTAAAACAAATTGAATTAAAGAAAAACAGTTGTAAAGTGAACATTACAACCTGGGAAAAATGATGTCATTTTATTGAGAAACTCTTTTTTTTTCCATTAAACCACAGTGAAACGGATAAAGTTTATACAGCTTAATGGTGGAGTTTTACTTTAAATGCTGCTCAATATCTTAGCAGTACGATATAACATGATATAACAGCTGTCATACTAACTGCTCCATTTTTATTGAACAGCACAGAAAATAGTCACACAAAAGTCACTTGAGTCCTCTACTTCTATAGCACTTTCAAGGGTGTTTCTGTTCTGAGATTGTGCTACATATGTTAAAAAAATAACACAGCTCTTTATCAGCTCCCTGCTCAGCTCTTCAGGACAATCAGACCTGAGCAAATCCTGAGGAAGGACAACTTGCACACAGGAGGAAATAAAAAGAAACAGAAATCCGCAGTGCAGTAAACGAAAACCAGGTCCCTTTTTAAGAGTGCTACATAAACACCTCTAATAAAAGAAGAGGACAAATTTTCATTGGACTTTTAAGTATTTAGACAGGAATGTTTTAGTAAAAGTTTAACTGCAAAGTGCTTGCAATTAATAGAAAGCCATCAGCTATTTCTTTGGTATGTAAAAATAGCATTAAGCTGTATTAAATGCACATGTAAGTATCTCAGTTGCAAGAAAAGGGAGGAGATATGCAAAGCACTCAGATATCAAACAATGATCTGTTGGCCAGATGGAGGAATAAAACAATACATATGCTAAAATTTGGAAAAGTTCTGTTAGGCGTCTGCCAAGGCTCACCCAATCTATTTTAAGTGCTTTTTGATACATTAGCTTAGTGTTTGGAGTTGTACAACTGATGGTTATTACACAAGGACCAGAGAGCAGCGAAGCCCTGGCGTGCAGGAGCTTCCCAAACATCAAACCCAGCACCCTCCTCCAGCCAGGGGCCACATCAAACATTCACAGGCTGGTTAACTTTGCATCTTTCACAGGGGGGGGGGGGAAAAAAAAAAAAACAAGTATGCTGCTTTTAGTTTAGCGAAGGAATCCCCTGAGCAGCGTGATGAAGGAGCTGCTGGGCAGACTGAGGAGCAAGTGGAATTGTACAACTGATTTAGCACCGTGGCAGACGGTGGGTGCGGGCGACGCACAGGAGGCTCCACACCCGCATCTGAGAAGCACGAACAATAAAAAGTGCCTGATAAGGCTCAGAACTGAAGATTAACAGCCCCAGGTCTGAGTCACAGCCGGTGTTTTTTCAAAGCTGATTACAGAAGAGTGACTCAGAGGGGAGCCCGTTCAGTAACTGGTGGCATTTCTTTGGCAGGGGAGTGAGTGCCAAGGGATCAGACACTGGGACACTTCAGGCACAGAATAAAAGGAGATGGCCAGGCCAGTGCCTCGCTGTCACCATGTCATTGTCACCAACAGCCCAAGCCATTCCAGGCGCAATGAGAAGCACAGCAGCCACGTGGAAAGCAGGATGGTTTATCAGATTACCCAGCTGGGCATCCAGCTCAGGTCTCCACAGCAAGGATGGAGGCACCTGAGCTGCTCAGACCACAGGTAAGAGCACAAGGGTCATGATGGGCTGTGAGTACCTGGAGCACCTGAATACCTCTTGGGAGGAAAGGCCCCAGGAACACATATTTAAGGGAGAATGATCTGAAGTAACTTAATCCAACACAACTCTGCTGATGGTGAAGGATAATGAACTAAAATCAGTTGCAGGGAGCAACTGAGGGGAGGTGACACGGCTGAGCAGATCTGATGCTGGCACCAGTGCAGAATGAATGCCAGGGACTAAGTGGAGAAGCTGGCCAAGAGAGGATCGGGCCCTGGGAGCATATGGACTGCAGGCTGAACTGTTTCATCCCGAGCATTAATAATGGACCCAAGTCTGTAATTCTTAATTGTGCTGAATCCTAATGCCCTCATCTAAGGGCCTTGGGATTTTGATGGAGGATCAGCTGGCATGGAAGATAACAACAGTAAAACACGAGGCATTAGGCCTAAGCAGCAGATCAATGGTCTGCCACGCCATTTTCCTCACTTCCCTTCAGAGCCTTCTCCAGACTCTGTCCTCCTGCCACACTGGCAAGAAAAAGCAATTTTAATATCCCCTTGTTTATCCCATCTATTTTTCCTATGAGTGGCTGCTTGCTTGTGTGGAAGGACAAGACTCAAGTATAGTTGGAAAGGGTATAAAGGCAGCAAGGGGAAGAGATGGGACTGCTGGCAGATGGAGAAAGGACTCTTGGACACATAGCCTTTATCTGCAACACTTCACCTTACCTATGGTAAACAACAGATGCACTTCTTAAATTAACAGGTCTGGACCTTCATTAACTCATTTATGTAGAGCCTCCACCATCCTGGCTCTGCTGCGGTCAGTGCAGGATGGTGCCAGGGGATGGGACCAGCATAAGGTGCTCAGTAACTCCACTGCACCCCCAGACCTCCCAATTCAAGCCCAAACTGGAGTAACTTCTGCCCACTGAAAAGCACTAATGAATTCTGCACTGTTCTGCTTTTCCAAACCTACCCACATGGGGAGTATTCCCAAGCATGCAGGTTTCAAGATGCCCACTGTTCATCAGGTTTTACAGTTAGTAACCACCTGAAGTAAGCAGGCACCTCCTCACTTTGTTTTGGTGCTTAAGAAAATAATCAAGCTTTTCTCAAATAAGATGCAGTGGAACAAGATGGAAAGTAGGTACTGTCCCTGACATTTCTAAGCACAGCAGATGTACTTAACTGGCTCCTGTTATTTATTTATTTACTTGTGTAGAGAAAAACTGCTTGTTACTGAAGAAACCCAAATGCTGATAAGATGATGAGAGGTTTGCATGCTGGTTGATGGTCTCACTTTCCCTTATCCTGAATGAATACAAGTATCTATAACTAAATATTTCCCTTAGGGTACTGATGACTGAGGTATGTTTATTGCATTGAGTGAATTTATATATATAATCAGCACAATAAACATTATTAAATTGTCTGAGTAAAATCAAAGCATGAAACACACAGTCAGTGCTGAATTCTAATGATGCTGAATGCCCATGATTGCATGGGGAAAGGATCTTAACAAGCCTTGATTTGAGCTTTGGCATCCGCCTCACAAATCACACGAAATGTTCTCTCTTTAATAGTGCTGAATATTGATAAATGTCTCTGCACGGCACAACAGGGAAGTTGGTCTCTATTGGCAATCTTTACCAAAGTGTGTTTTTTCCTTCTCTACACTCAAGGGTTTACCCTGAATGATTTAATTATAATTTTCCTTGTGTAAGACAAATTAAAGAGGAGAGTAGGAGTGTCATGCCAAAGCAGATTATTTATCTCCTTAACAGATTGCTGTGCACCAAACCCCAGAGCTGCTGCTGCTGCTACTTAGAGAAACTGGGCAAAATGTGGGACAAAAGCATAGATGTAATATACATTTAAAGCCCAAATGAATGAAAGCATTAACCCATTATTTATAGCTGGAACTGTTTCATTCCCAGGGAAGCCATATACACAGAGCATGCAGAAACCAAGCACAGCACCATGGTGTTCCCTGGGAGAGTGCCTCCTGCTTTTCTATGTTTTTGCTTTTTGGACGTCCTGAGTTACTCTGGTCACCCACCTGCCATTTGCTTTTTAGTCATGAAGGAGAAACGTTGCTGTCTCTGGGGTCCCAAGCAGAGCAGCCGTGCAGTGGGCAGTGTCACCAGTGTCACCAGAGCTGTGTCCCTGCAGCCTGTGCAGAACCCCAGTCTGGGCTGGCGGCACGGCGACGCGTGGGCACGCCAGGCAGCCAATGACTACTGCTCCTGCTATTTTAAACCCCTTGTTTATAACCAGAATGTGTTTTTTTACCCAAGATACAGAGCAGATCTGCTGCTCGCCCGCTGATTCTAACACAGGTGCCTCCTGTCTCGCAGGTCTGGAGCAGCCTCCCAGCCTGACCCGTGGGATCAGGAACCCCCTAAAACACAGCCTGAACTATCCCAGTGACATGTGCCAGAGATGACAGTGATGATAGTAACTCCCACATAACCAACTTGCCTCCTGCAGCCCACTCCTTCTCAAAAGCCCAAGAGAAAGAGGTTGAAAACAGCTTTACAGCACACCCTAAAAGTTAATGTTACCTGTATATGATTATTTATGGCTGCTGGGCAGTCGTTATGATGGCTGTGCTTAACTGTTAGGACACTTACAGATTTTACTATGTACTTTTTATTGTTGGTTAAATCTAAATAAATAGCTCTTGGTTGTATCCGACCAGAGCTAAAAGCCAGTTGCACAGAAGGTGCAGGAACAAGGGGAAATCCGCAAGTCAAAAACCTGCCCTGGCCAGCCCAGGCTGTGACTTATGTGATAGGAGGTGGAAGGGCTGATACCTCCCTAGTGAGCCCTTCCCACAGCCCCACTTGACCTGAGCCTGAGCTAGGGACTGCCTCTGAAAGACTCCTTAAGATTTGTTGTGCTTAACCAGACGGGTACAAGAACACATAAGGATTTCACTCTAATGAATAGTGGGAGCAAACTCACTCTCCTACCAGATCCACGATATTTTCCAGTCTTAAACCATGCAATCAAAAAATTACTACACCCCTGCTCGTGCCTGTGCTCGCTTTTGCAAGCCCACTAAAATTTCACCTTCTGTGAGCTTTCAAACATACATGTGATGGCAGAGCACAGCAACTTTTCCCTCTCTGCTCACTCCCCACCCTGAACTCCCTGTCCATAGATAAATATCCTTTCAGAAAGGAAACAGTGCAAAATATCTCACCAAGAGGAGTTTCTGTGTCACATGAAATCCAGGCAGGCACCACGGTGCCTGATGAGACTGCAACAAAACCCTTAAGTGCATCAGAGGCATTCTCCTGCCTGTAGTCTCCTGTTCTACTTATGGATAAACATGTAATTCAATCACTGCAGCAAATGGATGGCATAAAGCCTCCATGTACCAAAGAGATGCAGGACAAAGCAAAGTCTGTAGCTCTCACTCTTTTGTATTCCTAAAGATACCTATTTTGTATTTTGATATTTCAGAAAATTCAACAGATATGTAAGAAAAATATAAGGCAAGCTTAATAACACAGCTATTGATTCCAGCACTGAGGATTTAGTCTTCTAAACTAAGACAATCTCAAACAATACCATGGCATGTTTATGCCTTCCTAATTAATCTGGAACTTTACTAATAAAAGCATGTGTATCACCTTGTCTGTAGATCCCAGCTGCCTCCTGGTCACAATTACAGGACTCAGACATGGATTTACAGGTCTGCTCAACACTATACACAGAGAAAATTCTTACTTCAGAACAGATTCCTATATTTCCACTACATTTCAAACTGAACTGAATCTGTTTCCTGGTTTAGATTGCCATTAGCACACAGCACGTGCCTCTATTCAGTGAAAGAAGATCCATCTTGCTGCATGGGGTTTTACTTTATATACCCGGTAAGAAAAACATAGATAAAAAATTTATTGAAAAGCCATAAACCCATCTTGTTCAGTTCTATATGCAGCAAAAAGGGAATTAATTGTTTAATAAACATCAAATTTTTTTTAGTATCCCATGTAAGTCCTCATGAAAACCACGTCCTTGGTACTTACATGCATTATAAACATATTCACTGATGTTCCCACACACGTCCTTGTAATGGGTATTTAAAGGATGCCTTACACACACAGCACTTCTTCCAACAGTGGGTGTGCTCTCCTTTAAAATCTATCTATTCCCAGCAGCACTCTTTTCTTAATATCAGAGAGATATAAGAGGTATTTATATAGCTTCCCTATCAATCTACTTTCAGACCACCAGAAATACAAACTCTATGGCTTAAAAATTCCATTATCCTCTTTCTAATGAATGAAAGGAGGACGGACAGACAAAGCCATCAGTTTCCATAAAATCCACCTTTCACTAGTGTCTGCTGAAACATTTCTGGATGGGCAAAGGGACTCTCCTGAATGCAAAGGAGCACTGCCCTCCCCACTGCACCCACTCCTCGAGACCCTTCCTCCTCCTCCTCCTCCTCCTCCGGCAGCGACGCCGAGGCTGCAGCCGGCACAGGCACCCACGGCCCCGGCGCCTGGGCCTGTCTATCTCCCCAGAAGCAAAAGTTACGTTGTTAGACACGCCTCAGTGAAATCTGGGGGTGTAAAGAAACAAACCTGCAATAAAGCATCCTCCGGAATAAAGCAGAGCCCGCGCCGAGAAGCACGTCAACAGACAACCCCTGATTTAAGCCATTTCTTTTAACAATGCAAGCTGAGCAAGTATAAATTAACTCACACTTTTAAAAGCCAAACAACACCAGTTAGCTAATTTTATCAGCACTTAAAGAAAAAAAAAAGAAGCCACTTTGTTTTAGAGAAACCTGGTAAACTCAAGCTTACCGTGCCTTGTGAAAGCAGGTAATACAGAGTAGAAAAAAACAAATATGTTAGATGAGATAGGGCACTAAAATTTGGTAGAAAAATGGGGACTGTACTGACCAACAGATTTTCTTGCTCAACTCCAGCCTGCAAACCCAAAACACAGGAGTACCATCACCTGTGATGCAAAACTCAAAAAAAAAAAAAAACCCCAGCTTCTTCACACTTCCCAATACGCTTATCCAATGCACTTCTAATTAGCTAATTGTGCCCACATTGATCCAATTAACAAGCCATAAAGATCTGAACAAAAGGAGCACATTCTGCCCAGTGGAGACTCCATTCAGCCACGCCAACACCAGACAGAGCAAGACGTGGAGACAAAACCGAGGCCAAGGCACTTGGCCACCGCTCCCGAGCGCTTCGCCGTCGCTCGGGGATGCTGCGCTGCGATGCTCGGGGTGCAAAACCCGCAGGCACCTACCTCTCCCTTTTAGGAGTGTGGACTGAGAGCTGTCCATTAGTTGAGGCGTGTGGGTTGATGATTAAGGAGGTCTTGGAGGGCGCGGAGGAGGAGACGCAGGTGGTGGACAGGTCCAGGCTGCTGTGGTTGTTGCTGGCTGCCTCCTCCGCTGTGTGCGAGCTTGTCACTTCCTTCCAGAGCTGCTGCAGTTCTGTTGGAATCATGCCTGAAACAAACAAATTGGATAATTAAATCAATTAACAGCTAATTCGGCCGTCTTCAAACAGTAATTAAATCAAAGAGTCAGTAAACAAAGCCTAGTGTTAGTTTTGCCTGTGTGTGTTTTTGCGCATGTATTTTTTTTTTTTTTTTAATAACTAAATGCTAATACTGCACTGCACGACACTGCTACGCTCTGGTGTGACACCTGCAATACTCATGGAATGCAAAATCCGGGCTATGGGGCAGAGAGATCCACACAGCAACACACCCACACCAAGCATCATGTTAAATATTATAAGTTTTTGTAATTTTTTAGACCAAAGACCCATTTTCAGAGTCCTTACTTGGGCAAAAATCACCCCCACGCCCACAGCAAGGCTGACAGCAAAGGCAGCCACTGGCTACTCTATGTTCAGCTAAGAAATTCAATTTCTCTCTTTTTCCACATTTTTTTTGCCTTTTTTTTAAGGAAAGTGACTACTTTCTAACCTGTTATTAAAAACAAGGAAGGTCTTAGGGAAAAAAATACTCAGCTTTATTATTATGACAACATGAACCACAACATGACTAATTTTGTGCTTAAGTTTTAAATGATGACAAATAGCTTTGTTATTAAATACAGTTTTTATTAATCACTTTTAGACGTAAATTATGAATTCATATTGTCTTCCTGAAATGCTTTTCAAATTTTAACAGTCAAATTGATTATACTATGATTATTTCATTAACACACCTATCTTTCTCATTAATTTTGGTTTCTCGAACTGCTCACTTAATTGATGGATGTGTCTACCGAAAAACTGTATAACTTTCTATACAAGTAACACTATTATTACTGTCATTTCTTAGATCGATGCTAATGAGCCATTCAAAAGTAAAATGAAAACAGAAAATAAGCTTGAAGAAAAAATAATAGTAAAAAATTGTGTTCTTTAAAATGTGCCAAAGTGGACACCAGAGTTAGGAAGACAACATCCAGCAACTAATGCAAGGGAAAGCTGGAAACTCCAATGGGCCAAATGGAAGGTGAACCATGTGCTCACGCTGAGATCATGCTTTTGGATAAAGCTGATGTTTGTGACATGATCCAACAAGTCAAGTTTCTCTCACTGCAGACTATTTCAGTGCTCTTTCAGAGAAGGCCATGGGAAAAAATTAGCAGTAGAGATACGTCACTCAAATATTCAGGGAAATAATAATAATAATAATAAGCTAATGTCTGTGTGTTTTTAAAGAGGTTTCTCATCAGTGTGCTTCCAGCTCATCGTTTGGGTGAGTGTTCATTGTTTCACCATGTTGTGGCTCTAGAGCTTTCCTAAGGAAACCTGCCATTTTCTGAGTGTACAGCAGCAGCTCACATAGGCATGTACCTCACCCAACCTAAGGTATTGAAATAAAAAAAAAAGGCAGTGTGCATTATATTCATTTGAAACACATAATAAAAAATGCCAAGGTCTAAATTTAATTTATTTTTGTCATTTAGAATACAATGGATAGATAATCATCTCAACGTGATCAGCCAAACATCTTTACTTTGCTAAACTGTTAAAGATTTTAATTATGCTAGCTTTGGAGAGCACTGGTCTAATGAGGCGATAGACTCCAGAGAATCTAAGTGGTTAAGAACTGTGAAATGAGTCTGATAGGATTTTTTTATATTCACCGTGGATCGTTTGCATATCAAAGAGGAGTAAATTATTGCACGACAGACCAATAACCTTCCCCGCCTTTCCCAGAGTAGCATTAACAAAAACAGTTGGTCTCCGGTAACGGCTCACTACAAAAAAATGCTGAAATCCTTAAGTATCTGCAATTAATATATATTAGGGAAGAGGCTTCAATTTATACATTAAGTGATCAGATATTCTTAGGACACATCCGTTTCTTTAAAGCCACGTCATTTTCCTTTCATCAGCCCCAAATGCCAATTATATTTTGATGGATTTTGTCCCAAATGAGCATTTAGTTATTAGACATATTCAATTATTACTTGTCCCCTGGAATTAAACCTCTGAGCAAATTAAACAAAGAAAAAGGTCAGTACACAAGCCCGTGTCCTGTTTTGCTGTGTGGGGGCTATTATTTTCAAACACCTTGTGAAGTGACAGTGTGGGATGTATTTTTAGCTAACACGCTTGACAGGACTGTCTGCACACTAACAATTACCTGTGAGCAGGGCTGACCCTTACACACTGTTTACTCAGTTGAAACAATAGTGAATAGACTTGTCTGTTGATGATAACATATTGATATGAGAACGTATGAGCCGACACCTATTTTTATTTTCCAGAATAAGCAAATAGGGAAAGAATAACTGGCCTTCTTTAATTTTCTTTTTTTTTTTTTTAAATCTGGATTTCTGCAGGTTTTAATTAGACACAGGCTATCATCCATTCTCCTCTCCCTGCT
This sequence comes from Acridotheres tristis, assembly GCA_037013685.1. Classification (NCBI taxonomy): domain Eukaryota; kingdom Metazoa; phylum Chordata; class Aves; order Passeriformes; family Sturnidae; genus Acridotheres; species Acridotheres tristis. The sequence continues at coordinate 4,204,241 of CM072899.1, read as the reverse complement.
CTCCACTTTCCCCTCCTCCTGGTCACTTCTGGATCTACCAACGCTTTGTCCCAAGGAAAAGCCTGAAAGTGTTACAGCCATTAAAACAGACATACACATGATATTTATGCCTCTAAAAGTCAAAGTGTTTGGTCTAACATCCCATAAAAGTGTAACTCCCATTAGTACAAACAACAACTACACCACAGATGGAAAGAAAAATAAAATATATAAAATAAATATATATATAATATAATATATAAAATAAAATATATCCAGTTGTGTGGGGGAAAATGCTGGAGATACTAAGGATTTTAGGCAGGGTGACATTAATTTAAAGAGCTAACTGTGATGTCATACATGTCCACACACAACCCCTTGCCAAAAATTGATTACATCACCTGATTAATAAAATAAAATTAGAAATAGCCTCTCTCCTCCTGCCTTTAATTTAGTTCCTTTAGAATAATTCTGGAGAGAATTTCTGACTAGCCTGTCAAACTGGGCAGCTGAAAGGTACGCTCATCACTCATCCAGCAAAATGGTTAAATAAAATAATAGAACAAATGGCAAAAGCAAGTCAAATAGATCCACGACCACTCGCAATAAATTATGTAATTTACCATTTAACAGTCTCATTTCAACAGCGAGAGCTAAATTTCAAATCAGATTCCCAGAACTGAGCTGCAATTACCCGAGATCACTGCAACTTCCTACGGACCAGGAACGGGATCCAGACCTGAAAGTGCCAAATCTACGGGAGCAATCAGGCACCCGGATGTCTCAGTCCTCTTATTTTCACTCGCTGCTGATCTGAAGTGTGATTTGCAGTTTCATTTCGAAGATACTAAAGATCTCACTCTCGCAGCTCAGAACACTGCTGAAATGGGGTTTATTTTAAAATTGCTGCTATGCACAGATGTAAAATCTAGATTATAGAAGTGTCTAAATACTAAGCAGCAAAGATTACACAAATATAACATTAAAGGATGTGCTATTTTGTTTGAGACAATAGGCGAGCACTAAAAACTAAAATGAAACTAAAATACAGATTTAAACAATATATTAGTTCTGAAAACATAACAAAAATGTCACTTATGAAGTAGCATTCTCTCCTTGGAAGCATTTATTATTATTACAGATACTTAAGAATAAAAGCAAAATGCTTTAAACTGAATTCACAGCTACATTTACTAGAGGGATTATTTTATTTCTTTTATACACACATTTACAGTATTTGTCTCAGTCTTGCAAACTGTTCTGAAAACAAAAGGGCACGAGAGATTTAATTTTTTTTTTTAAATAAGAAGCATCCATTACCAATTATTTTAAACTATAGCCCTGGCTCTTCATTGCATTTTTCAGGACAACTAGCCCTCTTGATTATGAAAGAAAATGTAGGCACAGGTTTAAAAAATGTATGTTGTGGGGACAGTTGACAGATTACTGCTCACGGAACTCAATTTCCCAACCCCAGGTATCACCGGCTCAAAGACAAACAGAGTTGCTCAACCTCTTTGTGTCCTTGTACCTCCATACCCAGGTGACCATGTTCAAGCAAGCAGAAAGTTGATTTAAACCTCATAATGACATCAGTTTTAAGCCATCGTCTCTCTGATAAAAAGGAATAAAATATCGTGCTGGATTGCAACCCGCCTCAAGTCTCCAGTCCCTCTTTCCTGCCGGCTCCCGCCGCCCCCAGCGCTCGCAGCTCATTTCCCTGCCAGAACCAGCCCTCTCTGCTTATGTTTGTGTGCAAGCCAGCACCCCTCAGGTTTTAAATACGCTCCTGGGCGAGGACTAATAGTTACACTTCCCTGCTAACCATATCAATCAATGCCACTACGGCTGAATTACCTACTGGTGTCTCCGATGTGTTACCGCACAGATTACACTTCATGCATCACCACATTCATTTCTTTCACATTACACATGAGCGTGTCTTGTCACTGCCCAATTGCCCTCCTTTGGACAGCTTAACTGATGGACTATACAATGAACCTTACTGAGCCAACTTAATGGTATAGGAGCTGTGGGAAAAATTAGCAAGGTTGAAGCTTTAGTCCGGTGGGTGTGTGGGAACAGCCTGGGATGCTTCCAACAATAAATCTGAGGTGTAATTAATGCACGTTACAACATCTTGCAAGCATAAATGGCATTTCATCTACGTGCCCTTTTTCCCTGGACTCATTTTACACCTTCTCCCCATCACTCTGCATCGATGATGATTGCCCCAAGCCTGATCCTGCAGCTCCCACCTTCCCATGCATCAGCCTCCAACTTCTGTACAGCGCTGCTCTACACCAGGCATCCAGTTTTGAGATGCTGGGAAGTTGAATTGAGACTTGGGGGGTCAGGGGTCAGGCCCCCAAAAGCTCAGCCTCTCAACACAGGAGTTAAGCACTCAAATACCTTCCCGGGTCTGGCAGAAATAAGCCTAAATAAAGCATGTCAGCCACATAGCAAAGCAGACTCCACTCCCCAGTTGGGCCTCTGTTTATCCATATAAGTTAATATTCACCAGTCACCTCATTCTCCTTTTTTGCAGCTATGTATACAGAAAAAAAAAGGAGGGTGAATAGCAGAAGCAATTTCGTCTTGTCCCCTCCATTTAGGTGAACAGAGCTGAATGCAAATTCACTGTATGATTTAGAAACTAGGAATAGCCCTAAGGCTGCTTTTGAGATCCCAAATCACTCAACCTGGGCTGACTCAAGCTATGAAGGTGAATGTTCAAATTTATTATGGGGCAAGAGAAGAAGAAGGCAGGATTATTCAGAAATAATAACCAGCATCATGGTTGATGCCATGGCATGTATGAGCTATACCAACCCAAAACAGTCTGCTTTAACCACAGCAGCCAGAGCTCAGGCAAATCTGTTAAATTGTCCCACGGCTTGCAGACAAACCCAATTTAAAAAGTAAAATAATAAATTTAAGCCAAAAAATAAAAGAGAGAATAAAAACCCTAGGTTATAATCACTGTCAAAAGTATTGTGGATTTAAGTAGTGCTTTCAGTGTATCAGTGTCTTAAAAAAATAAAATAAATTGGGATTTCAGCAAAGCAGTAACTTCTTTCAGAGTGCAGGACTGAATAAAGACGTAGGAGGATCTAATTGTCAATAACACCATTAGAATTAAATGGAATTAATCCCAATTTGCCTCAGTACGGAGGAAGGAACAGAAGCACCGAGGCAGTGACATGAAGGCTGTGGAGAGCAGCCGTGTCCCCTCTCCCTGGCAGCCACAGCCAAAGGCACTCAGAGCTCCCCAGCCTGCGGGTCAGAGCTGCTCTGTGCCAGCTCCTGGCCAGGCTGGGACCAGGAAGGCCCAATCAACACATCTGGGAAAGGAAAAGCTGCTCTCACACACCCTTAGCCCTGAAGCCAGCACCAGCAATCCATAAAGACTCCTCCTGCGCAGGATTCCAAGCCCAGATGAGCACAACCAGCAGCTCTGAGTCTGCCAGACCGGCTACAGCTGTGCAAACTGCATGTGAACTCCGAGCCCTCTGCACCCACCAGTCAGAGCAGCCGGGGATTGCAGCACTGCCCTTCTCAAAAAACACCTTTATAATGCCCACCCTCCCCATCAGCATCTTTCTGTGCTTATTATTTTATGAGCCTGTGAGCTCTTTCTCTCTCTTCCCCGCCATGTGACAATTCTATTTGAGTGTGCACACCCTCAAACCCCTCACCTACCTTGTGCAAGGGGTTGCAAAGGCAGAGTAGGCTGCCCGGGCTGGATGGTCAGCAGCCCCTGACGCTGCAGAGACAGGAGGTGCTGCTGCTGCAACTGCTGCATCTGTAAGAGCTGCTGCTGGAAGGCCAACTGCTGCGTGGCCACTTGCTGCTGCTGGGGCTGGAAAAGACAAAATGAATTAAAATTAAAATTCACACTTGTTCATGCAAGAGCAAAGCAGAGGATTTACAGGGCGCCTTGTCTCAACTTGCTTCAACTTCTGACGGCAGCCACTCAGTATCAAGGCCAAAACAGTGAGCCCACCACCCCTGGCAAAGACACCAAGGTATGTTTAGATGCTGGACCTAATACAGGGCTGCAGATTCCTATCTCCAATGGTTAACTTTCACCCAGCCTAAATCCCTGTTGCCACCCCAACTACAAATGTATACAGCATTTTTTGATCTATGTGTTCATGTTTTACCCCAGACGTGGCTGTGTTTCAGCGGTAAAGCAAATGCTGATGAAAATCTTGGGTAATTCTTTGAGGCAAAGAATATGAGAATCACACCCCATGATCACATCACACTTAGATGTAACAAGAAACCCTTCACTGTGCTCTGTTTGCTCATTCAAGGTTTGTCTCAACTATTAAGGCAATTCGACTGGCTTAATTTATGGTATTTTATACTCACTCTCTCTTCTTCATCCATCAAGCCCCACAATACTTTCTGTTGCACTGGAATTATTCTGTGCTGTATTTAAAGCTGCTACTTCTGCACTTTGAAATTTTTAATTATTCTCACTAGAAAGAAGATGGAGTTGCTTTACTCCACAGGGATGTGAACCTTGAACCTTCGAGGTGTAAAAGAACATGTTGCTTTTCTCACTACTGTACCCGGAGAAGCTTTTAACTACTCTGTTTATCACTTCTGACATAAATAAATGAGAAAAAATCAGACCTTTGAAGAAGAAAAACTTCATCTAATATTGTTAATTAGCCATGACAAACGATGAAATAACATTGTAAATCTTTCATAGAAACAGCCACTAGATTTTAATTACACACATTCATAATTTAGCAAACAACATCTTACTTGAATGTGAGTGTTTAATATGTACAGTACTCGAGGCTTCAGAGTCCTTAATTTTGTTCAGTTAAGGAAGCCTCTAGGTTTTGCTTCCATGCTCATCTTGTATTTTATTTGCTTTGTTCTTTAAAATCCATGAAAGGCTTTGCATTTTGATAAATATCTTTTTATTTATTGTACAATGACAGGAGGAAAACTTTTGTTGTGTAAAACATCAATACATCATGCCAGTGTTTAGCAGTTCCTTGTGCTAGCCAAAAAAAATTAATGTAGATTTCCTTAGTAATTATCTGAGTGATAGAAAGATAATACAGTGCAGTAGTACAATAAATAGAAGGAAATTATCTAATATCCCTAATCTGCTAGGAATCATATCAAGGTGGAGGTCTTATACACATTATGGCTAACAATTATGGAAAGAAAATTAACTCTTACCAAACTGCACACTTTCACAAACAAAACCCAGACAGATCCCGAGATTTCTGTCACCCTTCCTCGACACCAAGCCAGAGGATCACTGACCCCATTCCCTACTGGTGTTACACAGGGAAAAAGTCCCACCAGAGCCGCTGGACAGACAGACAGACAGACACCAACCGAGGGTTTGACCCACCACGCCCCATCAATCCTAATACTGTGACTTTTTACCCGCAACTCTGAGAGTCAGCCACTCCATTCATCTTATTATAAACTCAGTTTATCTTATTTCCAAAGAAAACCTTGGACTTCAGGAGCACATCTAAACAAATAGGTGTTTGGATATTCTGAAACTCAGAGAGTTTACATTTCTTTGCAACAGCTTGCTCTGACACATCCATTTTTTGCAACTATTTGCAACAGCACCATATGCATGCAGGCCCCAGCAACAGTTGTATTGAGCTAAAGTAACGTTTGACTCCATAAATATTAATTTTAAAATATATATACTTAATGTGTTTATACTAATATATTTATATTATTAGTACTAGGTGTAATAAGCTGTGTTTTACCTATTTGCCATAAGAGTGCAAAGCCAGCACATGGGTTTTTTTTTAAAAAAAAAAACCTTTGTATCAATTGACTGATGCCCTTTTGGTTGTCTTCTCAGCTATCCTAAGAAAAGCTCTTGAACACACTCTACTTTGAAAAGCCAGGATATAAAAGTATACAAGGCCCATTGTCCAAGAAAGAATTTAAAAGCAAGACACGTTGCCAAACTGCGCTCCCCACCCAGTTACCAAACACAGGATACAAGGCAGTTTGTTTACTTCTCACAATTGAATGCATACAAAAAAGGTCTCGGTGCAGTCCTGTTGTCAGGTCAGTAGTCAGTGTTAAAATGCTGAAATATCCTGATAAAACTTGCATTTTTGATCCCCTCCCTAAAGCTTCTGTCAAAGGTCTGTTTTCCTTTCTTAGGTTACTCCCTACTGCCTAACATAAACTGTCACAGTGCCGGAGGACAAACGGCCGCGCTCGGGAAACTGCGCGCTCCGTCCAGCAGGACCCTGAGCACTCCCCTGCCTCTGGGGAGCCCTGAATTTTCCAAGGGAGAGCAGGAACAGGGCTGAGATCTCCCCCAGCACCTCTGCCCCTCGCTGTTGGGCACTGCCCACCCTTTGCTACGCCGCGCAGCCCCCGAGTAAAACCCCCCGGGAATCTCGCCGGGGTCCGTCTGCTGCTCTGCTCGGGGGTCGCGTCCCTTTCACCAGCGGGGCTGGGGAGGTTTGTTGTGTTTTCCTTCTTTCAGCACGGCACAATAGGACAAGGCGCTCACAGAATGACTTGGGGGATGCCGTACATGAATACGCTCGTTCCATCTGTCAAGGTACACGCTCAGCCCTCGTTAGCACGGCAGCCGCCGGCCCCCACCACCGCACTGCCCGTCAGTTTGCAGTGCCAGAGGGAGGGGGAAGAAATAAAATAATACAAGACCACCTTTTCTATGCTAATTTAGCAAGAATAACCTCCTTAAGCTGGGCTGAACAAACCTGTGGGGTGAAATGCATTGTTGAAATGGACCTCCACTAAAACCATCAGCGAAAATACTCCCCCCCAAACCCCTAGAATAAGCTGAAGAGAGTTAGGTCCTTGTTCTCTTTCCAGCTATCGTGTTAAAATGCTCTTCTTGAAACAGGAAGGAGTCCTTTCTTATTGTTGCTTTCGCTAGTGTAGTATCAGAAGTGTGACCACAGTAAATCAGTGTGTTAGATATTGAAATGCCATCACATTGTCTAACTTCCCTTCTTGTCTTTTTTAACACAAAGTATTTTTTTCTTTAAGCTCCAAGCCCTCATCTTTGTGTCTGAGATGCTCTCCTGTCTGACAACAGCAATTTAGAAGAGTTAACTTTTATCGTTCATTCTGCTGTGTAACTTTCCCCTTCAAATTTCTTTATCTGCCCTCTGAGCTCATCTGAACTTTCATGTTCTCCCAGCATGCAGGCTTGCATTCAAAACTATGTCTAATAGACCAAATAAGAGGTTAATAAGAAGTGGCAACAGAAAGAAAAAATACAATCCCTGGTAACTGATAAGAATGACAGTGGCAGCCCTTTATTGTTTGTCTTCAAATATAGAGTTAAAGATCTTTAAAAAACTAAATTTTGACGCCTTTGAAAAGAAAGAAGCACAAAATAACAACAGGGGGTTATTGCCTGCCAGCCACAGGGGAGAAGCTCCATAATTCTTATTCTCCCTTTTGAAGGCTGTTAGAAATCTGATTCAAAAAAGCAACAGCAGAAGGAGAAAGCCTCTTGAGGCTATCGCCATTTCCTGTGATCATGCATAATGCGTTTCAAAAGTGGGTTTTTACCAATTCTGTTGATCAATTGCACCTCCTTCATATTCCCTCTTTTTTCTGCTGTGTTTACATCTGATGTGACTCAATGACAAGCGCTGTCTGAGACTGTGAAACAGACCTGTCATGTTGATTTATGGGCGCATCAAACCACGACTTGTCCAAACTGAAGCTCGCAGTTCATTAATTAGAGAGTTGTGACTTTGAAGTCAGCTTTCAGACTGTGGTTTTTAACATTTGGCTTAATTTATATGCTCTTGAATGTGGATCTCTAAGGAAAAAACTGAAATTCCCTTCTTGTCTTTGAACTTCTTTTGACCGCACAATAATCATTTCTTTGTCCAGAGTGATGCCTGCATCCCAGAGTCATTAACGCGCATTGAACTGCCACTGATGAGTAAGCCCTACTGAATTAGAAAAACAGCCAGCAAAACAAAGCTGAGAGCATTCTGCACAGTGATATCTCACAATTACATGCCTTCCCTCCCTGTGCCATTTCCATTTTAATTACTGTTAGTCCTTTAGATTTACATTTTAGACACTTTTTAATCTGTTCCCTTTTTATTATAGTGGCGCCCGTAAGCGCGCTATGGTTAAGGTTGTGTCAGCGTTTCCATTATAAACCCCCCTGTTTTCAGGGGTTTATAACTCAGCTGGAAAAATTCACTCTGGGTTGAAACTTGGCACAGGTGGCACGATTTGCCGAAATTTCAAGGGGAATGGGGAGCAGAAATTGGTGCGTGCTTCGAGCAACACCCCTTGTCAGGCGACAGGAGAGCCACCGCTGTCACCAGACATCACCCAGTGTCCCACGCCAAGAGGCAGCTTTCTAGGATCTATCTAAGCCAGCATTGATTCAGATTAAACAGGAAAAGTCCCAAACTCCTCCAGACTTAAGAGCTGGACTCAGCACCTTAAAATGTAATTGCAGGAAAATTAAATTTAAGCACACCAAAAACAACGAACAAAGTTCCAGATGTGACAGGTATTTTGGAAGGGAAATGTGTCTGAAAGACAGGCAGAAACTACCCTGGTCTGTGCCCTCCAGTTATGGACTGTGGTAGCATAAGAGCAAGGTCTCCTGCCACCTCTTCTCCGTGTCACCACTGATGCTGCTCCAGTGTGGTCCCTCCTGCTCAGCCCATGCTGAGAGGAATGTGCAACCAGAACCTCTCTGGCTGGGAAGTGCAAGCTCAAACTCAACACCTCTCAGCATTCTGCTCTGTTTAGAGAGGACAGCAGCGATCTGGGCCTGCTGCCTTGCCCCCTCCCCTCTCCACCATAACTAACTCCTCAAAGCACTCCCCCAAGATGCAAGTCTAGATGCCTGCTCCAGGACTCATACGGAACAGCAAGGCCTGGTCCCCTGCTATAAAATATGTGGCAGTGAGCAAATGGAAAGCACAGGAAAACACAGGCGAAAACAGGACAATAACTCTAAATCTGAAAGCTGAGGCCCGATAGAGTCAGTTCAGTTGTGCAATCATTTATAAGATGAATGACAGTTTAATAGCCACTAGACAGTCCCCAGGGATCTGTGGTTTGAAAGTAAAATGGGTATTGTCTGTACCTCTTTAGGCTGTTTTCCAGCATGTTGTTGCTGTAAAAGTTGAAGCTGCAACTGTTCCTGTTGTTTCTTATAAAACTCTTGAAGCTGCTGCTACAAAGAAAAGGAAAGATGGTAAGTAACAGAGTGGAGAGCCAATTCAGTGTCCCTTTTGGTGTAACACACAAACTGTGATTTGAAAAATAGCATCCTTTTATCTGTAATGGTCTGACCTTTAGTTTGAAACTCAACAATAAATTCAGTGCACACTGACTATTCTTGGCATTATCGTTTGAAAAGTAATCTCCAAAATGAACTGATGAAAAACATACCATTTTCTACACAAACTAATTAAAATAAGGCAAGGAATGACCTTTGATTGTAACAACAAAGCCAAAATGCCCTTGCTGAGAGAGCCTGGCGAATCTCTGTTGTGAAACACACATGCTTTCTAAATGATAGGGTTTGACTGTATTAAGTGTTGTTCAATACATGCATAGACATCCTGAGAAATACTCTCCTCCTCCCGTTCCCCAGATGTGCTCTGTGCAGGCAGTGCTGTGGCCACGGGCAGGACGGAGCCTGGGAGCCAGGAGGGAGCAGGCAGGGTCGGGCTGGGTGGATGCTGACACCCACCTGGGCTCTCTGAGACCCCACTGTGCCAAACCCTGTGATAGCAGAGCCTCAGGGCTTGTTGGTGGCCAATTTCCAGCTGAAAAAGGACCATGGGCTGTGAGAAGCACTGACACACAGCCCAGCATATGTTGGCTGAAATCAAACAGGCTTGCAAACCTCTCCACTTCTGCTTCCACCGTTTCCACAGCCCTTTATGGTTCCAGATGGAAATAACGAGGTCTAAATTGGGAAGTATGGCCCTTCTACCTTGTTTATTCCAATTAGTCACGGCACACCAAGCCTTCTGAGGGATGCAGGCAAAAGCAATAGGGACATCTGCCGAAGTCCTGACACTTAAATATGCATCTGTATTATTTAGCTGATCTTGGAAACACTCCTAGCACTGCTCCCTGGATTTGTTTCCAGTAGCTATTTCTAGAATTAAAAACAAAAGAGCAGTCAGTTCAGCTCACAGCATGGCTGCTCCAAGGTTCAGACCTGAGATGTGGGCAGCTTCTGTCCCCAAGGGTGTTCAGGAGGTAAAGCCTCCAGCATCCATAGGGGCCACCTGAGCAGCTGTTAAGGAAACAATTACCTGTTGAAGCATGAGTGCCTGCTGCTGTTGGAGCAGGACTTGGAGTTGCTGGGGAGTTAGCACTTGTTGCTGGAGGATCTGCTGCATTTGCTGGGGAGTGATCACTTGAGGTGTCATCATAGCCACCGACACTGGAACCTGAAAGGCCAAGGGGACAGAAAGAGGGTCAGGTCAGAGCACATCCCCACAGTTCCTCCAGCATCCCCATACCAGGGAAACCCATTCCTGGCATCAAGGGGGCTGAAGATGAGAGTCCTTACAGCCCACCCTGGCTGGCACACAGGTAGTGACCACACCTTCGCAGTGGATAAATTCCCCTTTTGTAAAACACTACTGGATGGAAATTCCATAAAGCAAGTAATATGAAAATGATTTATTTATTTTTACAAGAAATCGTCCAGTTGGGTCCTTTCCCTCCCAGAAAGCCTTGCCTTCTGTAGAGAAATCCAACAACCAAATATCCCATGCTGATGAGATCTAGACCCTATTACGACAGGTTTTTCAGAAAATTGAAGGAAGGCTCAGTGATGTGAATAACAGCACTAGACTCCTATGCAATTTTTACAGAAAGGCCCTACCACGATGTCTTTACCATTCCATATTCACCCAGCATACAGATGTCTTCAATTCTTTCATATTATGTGAGATACCATTAAAAGCCGCTTTCCATGACATTTCAGTGACAAACAGCTACAGTGATGAACTTGATAGCATTTCATATTTGCAACTGTTAACACGTTTCTGCACGGGCATCTTTGCAAGGAACCTGTACACTGTATCTGAAAGGATGATGTCTTGTTCAGATAAAACACTGACATTAAAATGACAGGCTGTCTTGGCCAAGGTTACACAAATTGTATTCAAGCGGATACCTAATGACAATGCTATGAATTCTGCAAGCTTTCTAGAATGTAATTTAGCTATTCAAAATAATCACTGCACTTGTGTTTAATTTGCAGACTACATGAGAACCATTTTGTCAGTCCCAGTAATGCAAGAAGACTATATCCCTAGAAACCCACCCCTCTACCCTCCACCTCAAAAAGGAAAAAAAAGGAGAGAAAAAAAACAATAGAAGAAAAGACAAAACCCATATGAGTTTTAACAGTAATATTGAAGCACCTTACTTTTCTATAGTTTTAAATCAAATACATGACAGCACAAAACTAAAAGCAGTAAAGGATATACTTTGCTAAAAAGGATCTCCTGTCATCTCATGTATTACAATAAAAGGTAATAATATGTTTAGCACTTTTTCTGCGAACCACTTTTTTAAAAAAATCAGCAGACAATAGCTGATCAGAAGATAAAGGAGTTAAAAAAAAAACATCCTCCAGTGTAGTAGTAAGCAAGAGAGAAATGCAGTATTAATTTTATGTAACATAATGTCTTAATATGCAGTTTATCTTGACTTTTTCACATGATTTGTCCTGTCATTTGCATAGCAAGCTCTCATTCCTAATTTCACAGTCATTATGCACTGATGTCCTGATTTCTCAGCATCACTAATCTTGATGAACTAAAAATGGTTCCTGAAGGTCAGACGCATGTACAGTGCACATCTCCCCGTGTTGTTGTGTACATGTCGTGTGCCAGGGCCAGACGCTGCCTCCAAAACACCTCCCTGAGCAGAGCCCAGCGAGGGCTCCCCGCCTCTGACATCCCATTAGTGCCGACATGGCGAGGTCCTCTGAGCCCTCCCTGTGGCACAGCACGTTCCCACGCCACTGGTGGGGTCCAGCGAACGCTGGCAAAAGGAGATTTAATTACGGGACAAACATCAGAACCACCAGAACCAGTGGGCATTCTTCCACGGCCGGTGCCACATCCCTGTGCCTATGGGAAAGCCACCACCTCACCATGCAGGACCAGCTCTAAGGACACTGAGTCATCAGAACGAGTAATCCCATTAATTCAGAATATCTTAATCCACAGTCTTTTAAAAACTTTTCTGGGAGTAGAAAATTATTTAATTAAATCCTGCCGTCACTATCTTCGCCCCAAAGCGTGACTCACCTTCATTATTCTCATCCCTAAAGAAGTTTACTTTACCCTGGGGTTTGTACTACTTCTCATTGAAGCTGGACCAAGCAAACAGAAGAGGAAGCATGTTTAAGTATGTTTTCTGTGCCCTTCTTGGAAGATAGACAAGACAAATACTCTTCAGTCAGATTTATGACGACAAGCAGGGATACAGACAGGAATAGGGTGGGGTGCTGTAAACCCTACACATCGGTGATTAATCCAAAGGGCTGCATTCTGCCGTCAGCTGGGCAGGGACAACTCCCATTCACTTCCATGGCCTTTCTGCACGTTTATCGTGGGACAGATCTGGTGATTAGGCTCTGTCTTTGAAAACTGGCCATGTACCTTCCAGTAACAAATCTCTTAGCTGCACACTCCTTGCTAGAACAGAAGCACTTAAGCAGAAAGAAAAAAAAAAAATCGTGTATGTGCTGCACACAGCCACAGAGTACCAGTACACAGAGTACAAGTTTGTGTCGGTCCGTTTGACTTCGTTTTACCATCTGAAACCACATTTTCACACCACACCTGCGCTTCTAAAGAAGGTGCTGCCTTCCATTTATAAACACAGCCACGTTTAGCCATAGCCTGCATTTTAGTTTATCATGAAAACAGCTTACAGAAACCCTGCACAAACGAATTCAAATGAACCAGAAACTATCTGGTTAAAAATTACAACACACATCCCGGACGAGCGTGGGCACACACGTACGGTCTGAGGGACTTTAAATAGTTAAGAATGATGGCCTATATATCCACTCTCTTAACTCCCAACGTCCAACTTTTCCATGTAGCTAGTCCCTGGTAATACTAGGAATCAAAGGGCATGCAGCACCAGCAATAGGCTATTATAGCCCACACTTTATTACCCATTACTACCGAGGTCATTAGCGGTAAGAGTGATTGTACCGGTCTTAACCTATTGATCATTGTAACTACTATCATTTAATCCCGTGTTGAATGTCTGGAAAGCTGCTAAAGGCACACAAGAGAGAGTGCTTTAGTGATGAGAAATATAGCCAAAGCTTGGAAATTACACTTTGATTCATAAAATCTAGCCAGTGGTTTAAATCAATAGTATTTAAAACAGTCATGTAAGTTCTTAACTACAGCTCTCTAATATTTATAGGTCCCTTTTTGAGTGTATTCAGTCAAAACTAAACTTTATTTTAGATACTGTGCAATATACTTTACATTATGTTAGATAAAAAATATTTATTTCTGATATTTTGTCTGATAGTAAGTGAAACCTAAACCAAGAGCTATAAATTCATTTTAGATTTCTATCTCTCAGATGTCAACTTAAATGTGTTGCCAAAAAAAATTACAAACCAACTTTAAAAATGACTTAACTGTTTAAGTACATGAAAATGAGCATGTTTTATGAGTTAACAATGAATCACAGAAGGCAGTCTATGAAGAACTAAAATAATTCTGTCTTACTGCCTTCAGGGAGTTGAAGTTCAAATTAAACTACTGGCAGATATATTTAAAGAATGCTAAGTTAGCATGCAGAGAAGAAATCAATCTTTTATTTTTTCTTTCAAGTTGTTTATTTCTATTTTGCACTTGAAACATGATTGTTGTTATTGATATGATTAATGAACTACTTTTGGTATTGTTGACTGATAACAATAGGGTGTGGTAGATACCCAGCTGCATGTAAACCTGGCAGCAAAGGTAAAAATACAGCTGCAATTTGGCTTTGGGAGCTGTGCTAGTATGGACCTGCTGACATGCTAATACCATCAACGGCAAAAAATGTCTTTAATACTCACAATTGTCTTCACTCACTGTTTCTCCCAGGGTTTTGCTTCTGCTCCTCCGCATCCCCCGAAGCCCTCCCAGCCCCACAGTCCCATCTGAGACCCTCCCATTTCAACCCCTAAAAATGCCCTATTTTGGCAAGACTAACCAAGGGAAACTTCCATAAACTTGGGCCAAGCTCCCCTTTAACTTCCCCACGAAATTACAGCAGGGATGCATTTGTCACTCCTCCACACAACCCAGACAAGGGTCACAGGGATGAAAATGATTTAGTCCTATTTAATCATCTCCATTCCCTCATTTTCGGTGATATTAATATAATTAAATACTAGCTAAATAATTTCAAGTAGTTTAATCTTGTATGAAGGGAAAAAAAAGGACAAAAAAAAAAAAAAAAAGAAAAGAATGCCATTTTCACACTCGGTGCCTCCGATGCTGGATACGGCTGTGGTTCTGTTAACTGTTAGCAGGCATGCATGGAAGATGGGGAGGATTTCCTTAATTCATAAAGAGTAACTCTGCCAGAAAATCCTTTTCTCCTGCGATCTATGTTCAAACTTGATTTCAGTAAGCCCTCATACCAGGCACCTTGTATTTCCAAACAGCAATTCTTCGGTTAAAGATTTTGTGATAAAAGTTGAACGGAGCAAAACAGCTGAACACAGAAAAGAACAAGTCGCTGAGGAACAGTTAAAAATACTGAACTACAGTAAAAATAGCTATGGCCAGGCAAAGCCAAACAATGAACTTGAGCTGTCCTATTAGCAAGACAGTATTTGCAATATATTTTAAAATATTTAAAAAAATTAATAATCTAGCGAAACAATGCAAAACAGGAGAAGAGAGAGCACTGATACCCTGGCAAGCAGAGAGGCACGATGTCACAAGCCAGAGCAGAGCCCAGCAAAATAAGAAGTGCTGTAGGCAGGCAGGACCTGCTTCCATCCTGAGAATAAAACATTTCCAACATAATATTTCACCCTCCAAAATCCCAACACAAAAACACCACTGCTGGAATTATTCACGCAGGAACTGCAGTGCTGGTTCATTATGCAAAATGGAAGCTCACTTTTAGACTTAGTTCTTTTGCCATAATACAGCACAGCGCATTAAGACAGGTAATGTTTATTATATTAATGTAAAATCAGCTAAGTAGTCTGTCATTAGCATAACTGTGCTCTCTGTAACAATACAACTCCCTATTATAAGGGGGGGAACCTCCTTAAAATTAAATTAGCATTTTATTATTATAATTTTGTTTATCGTATTTTATCAGGAGCGAAGATCTCCTTCTGACCCACAGAAAGCAGAACGATGGGCTATGCTGACATTCCCTGGCATGTCAGGATGTCTGCTGTCTTCTGTATTCTCTTCTAGCTGAGGAAAAACGGGAATATTTTCGTATTTGTTTACAGAATGAAACATCTGATCTTATCTTCCACTTCTCATGCATACCAGGTTTCTCACTAAGTGCCAGGATAATTGTTTCTGCTATAATAAATACCCATTTAATTTGCATAAAAATATAAAGTTTACATAAATTAAATCCTTTCTACATCTAACATTTGTCAAATAGAGACTAAACCAGAACATACACACACATCCAAATACCCCTTTAATAAGATGAGTGAGATTTTAAGCTTGAGATTACCATCGTAATTTTTCACATTTTAAAGTTACCAGTTTTGTTCCCATCTCTAGCATAAAAGGAAAAATTATATAACCTGCTGTACATGGTTCTAAAGAGTGGTGATTTTATAATGATTCAGTTTAAAACTAAAAAGAAAAAAAAAAAGGAAAAAAAGCTCTGCATTTTTTTTTCCAGAATTTAGGAAAGGAAATGTTAGATCAACATATTCTGCCAAAAAAGCCTCAAATAAACCAAAAGCAATCCTGCTTAGAAACATCCAAAATACCCCTAAAGCCCTTGAAAACCCCTTGAAACCCTCTCTCCCAAACACCCTTAATATACTGAGAATGATCATGATGTCAGACTCCTTACATTTGTGTATTAATTCATACATACATTATGGAGAGCTTAATTAAATAATAAAAGACCACGACTGAACCAGCAGCATTTAACATGCCCAGAATTTCATGTGAGTGAAAGGGAAGTAAGTGTTAAACAGAGGGGCTTTTTCTCTTTCTTTCTTATGGTAGATTTTAAAGAACTGCAACTCCCAACAGATTTCTAGGAAGGATGAGCCCTTTCTACATCCCTGGCTATTTTCTCTTGCAAGAATCAAATCCACAGATGCCTGCTCTTCAGACTCAGGGCATTTGAGATGACGTACATTGTGGTGGCCAGTTGAAAAAAAAACCTAATGATTCTTGAAAAAAAAAAATCCACCTGGTTAAATCATGCTGTTTATTTCCCACACAAACCAGAGCTCTGCTTAAACACTCGGGTTGGCTTTGCCACTCTGGTTCCAAGTGACGCCTTTATAACAGTTGTAAACTTTATTTTCTTAAAAATGTGCAGGTTTTCACACCTATGGCAGACACCTACAGCTGAACATCACAGCTAAGCAAAACGGTGCAAATTAGATTCTAATGAGAAAACATCAGTTGCTTCTTTGACAATTTTGCCATTCACTGATTTACTTCTAATGAAGACGCACTCCAACCAGCCAGCTCGCCGTGTTAAAGGTCAAAGCACGTTCAAAAAAATGCCTCACAAAATCAAGGCAAATGGGAAACCCGTAAAGAAACCTTCTCATAAAGTGGCGTGGCAATTAGAATAATTGTGCAAAAAGCCGTCTTCGGTAAAAAGTAAAAGAAATTAAGCTGCCACTACTGTAACAGGTTAGATGAAAATCAAAATTTAATGTATTCTCCCTTGTGTCGTCTTGTTTTGTCAAGACATCAAATAGAATTGGAAAGTACAAAATAACAAGCCCTTGAGAAATCACAGAAGCCGACCTTTTTGATGTTGTTGGTTTACCTTGTTCTCAGTTATTTGAACAATGATGTTTCAGATTTAAGGGCAAGATAAAGCTTAAAAATTAAAACCCGTTGTCAGTTTGGGGAGGAGGGGGTGTTGTCCCTCCCAAGTAACAGAGCATCTTACCTAATCAATGAAGGCAAATCCATCTAAAACTAGTGCACAAAACAATTAGCAATTCCACTTATTTGTTCAATATTCAAGTCTGGGTTCTATAACATTCATTCAACTTCAATACAGACTACAGATCCTCCTGCTAGTGCAGAAAACCGTGCTGAAAAGGTTAAAAAGAAAAAAAAAAAAGAAATACAAGAAAAAAGGCTGGGGCAGAGATATTTGCCAGTGTTGGTTCTCTCCCAGTCTCTACACGGCCACTTTAATCTGCAGATGAGTATATGGTGGATTTTTTTTGCTTTTCCTTTTAACTGGAAAGCGAAGCTGAACAAGTAAGTACCTTATAAAAACAAAACAGGACAGGACATTTTAACTTAACTACAGCAAAGTAGTTTCCAGTAATGCAGTTCTGCTTTCAATAAAACAAACAAACTGCTTAAAACTAGCCAAGCCTTTCACCAAACAATAACAAATTTAGCTTATGGTGTCAGGACTTTCCCACAATCTAGTTTTGCAGGTGTTGATAAAACTACCCCTGCTACTGCTTTTCTCTAGCAAAGAGGGGAGAAAAACAACACCAGTTAGTTACCCTGCTACTGAGAAACCTTTACAGAAAGTAAATCCAAGCGCTGTGCCCTTCCAGATCACGTTTTTCTACAGCAGCTCTGAAAAGACTAAGAAATACAGAGCAGAAAAGCACAGGAGCTATTGAAACTCCTTGAACTTTTGAATGCAAAAATCCTTCTCCCCTTACCTTTCTTCAGCTGCCGGTGCATGCAATCACAGACACAGAAACCAAGGCATTTTGCACTGAAATAATAAATTCAGGATTCTAAAAACAACTTCATTCTCAAGCAACAACGGTGCTTGAGCACTGCCAGGTTAAAATGGTGCATAAGGAATCGCTCTGACTGCCCTACCTCGCTTTCAATGCCTAAAAATCCATTTTATCCTTCTCCACACAACTGTTGCAACCCTTTTCTTCCTTGCACACAACTAAATCCAACTCAACTCGCGCAGACGTCAGAGCCCAGCGTCCATCAGGGCAATCCTCCATCTGAGACCCATTACTACAATCCACCGTGGGGTCTGATCACTATTCACACCCCAGCACCAATTTCAGTGTGGGGTTAAGAGTTACACTTCTAAAAAGTGTGCAGGGCTCATCCAGCCCCAGAAGGACCCGCACCTTCCTCTAAGCACTGAGGGCCCTGCAAAGACAGCGCAGGGATTTCATTTCTTCCCTGTCAATCCCATTGTATTTATGACTTCTCTTTAGTTCAGCTGAGTGACTGGTCAGAGCATGTCTCAGAGCTTTTTTTTTATCTTTTAAAGCAAAAATAACACTGCTTAGAAAAGGGAGGGCACAACGGCACAGCACAGTAAAGTGAATGTTAAACAAGACTCAGAAAAAAAAACAAACCAACTGTAGCAAACAAAAAAAATTTCAAAGCAGCCCTTCCTATCATAAGCTTTCTGATGATTTATGGTTTACCAACTCAGCAAGGTTACGCAACACTGCATGCCTTTAGATGCATTATTTGAGTCAGTTGAGATTTAATTAAGATCACAGCCTCCAAAATCCCTGTCAAATGAAAATTCACAGAAGACAATACACTATATATCCTCATGCAGATAGTCTCCATTCCATGCTCTGGAATAACATAAGTTAATCCTCGTTTCTATGGTGGCAGACAAAAGTTCACTAATTTTGTTTTCTTTTGACACTTGTGTTGTTTTCTGTTTTATGTCATGAGATCATTCCCTTTTGAGAGGGGAGGGGAGCTGATATAGGGGGAGAGGAGGGAGAGCAATATGTCTGAATATGGCAGCAGATGTATTTTGACATTCTCACAGCTCTGCTGTGATGTCATCAAGTTTTCATATAATTAACCCCTGCCAGTAAGAGCATCCTTTCATGACATCTGTCCATTGGGAAGAGGAGGAAGGAGTCAGGGAAAAAAGCACAAAAAGTGCCTCAGTCTTGCTCTCACACTAAAACCAAAATCAAACAAAATTAAATTAAGACTACAAAACAGCATTTACATCTTCCTTCTGTACCAGTGACTGGCTTTCCCCAATTCATTATCTGCCCCAACCATCTCCTCACCTCCGAGGTGCTCTGAAACCACTCGCCACGGACACGCAGCTCATTCCCAGCGCCTTCTCCTCCTGACAGTCCTGGTGCAGGGGAACCCCTCCACTCTATAATCCAGTTCCTCTATTTGCTAAGCACGAGCACGTTAAATAAAACAATATTTCTTACAGAGAAATTGCTAGAACTTTACCTCATTCCACTGTATTCCTATTTGTATTATCTTAATATCTGCTTGCTTATCTCATGGTTTAGAAATGACAGGTGCTAGCGGTCTTTTGTTTGACAGGCCACTACACAAATAACTGTCTTGCCTGAAAGGGCTAATGCACTACTAATGAACAATAAATCAACTTTGATTATAAAGTGTCAGACCAATCAGTTTGCAGTTCAGCTCTATCACAGTCTAGGCCAAGGCAGCTACTCTGTTCAGGCAGGACTCGGGTTTCATCTCTGCAGCCTTATCAATGAAATTTTTTGGACGTAGCCACAAGAGATCACTGAAAGCCCTGTGACAGCAGATTTTCCGCTGGCTGCGAGGAGAGGACAGAGCCTGCTTTTAGAGACTTCCTAGGCTGCTACTACAATAAATATACAATCAACAAAAGCCATTTCTTCACCAGACAGAAGCACACTCTAATGACATACGCACATGTGCACATGTGCTGTAGCCGTGACTTTTAGAAGCAAACAGAATTGCCTTTCAACTTGGTGTAAAAGATGTGCGAGATGCCTGAAAGCTCTGCACATTAAACACACTTATGAGGGGTTCGATCTGGTAAAAAATAATTTAGCAGCCAGGGTGCTTACTGCTCCGAGGGGAGAGGAGGGTAAAGAGCCTCCTCGCCTACTACAGCTACTGCACAAGCACAAGGCATTCCAGGATTGGGCCCGGGAGCATCAGGCATGAGAATCAGCTGTGATCCAAATTAAAAAAAAAAAAAAAAAGTATTTTAACATTTCAGTTTATTTATGAAAAGGCGAACTAGCGTGCGCAAGTCACTTTTTATTAGAAATAAACTTCAGCGATTTATTGTAGTTCACAACTCAACACTCACTGCTAGCATAAATCCAACCGTTTGGTTTTCATAAACAGATCTTGGTCACCCTGAATGATTCACACTTCCTGCCACCAAACTTGTTTTTATTTAAAAATATGAAATGGTAGCGTGTCGAACGCCGGCACACGCACCGAGAAGACTGTGTCGCGTTACCGAGGGGCTTTTCCCTGCCACCAGCACAAGGACAAGGCACAACTCCCGCTGTTCTCGGAGACAAGCTGGCTTTGAAGGAGTTAATCCCAGAGAGGAAGAGTGTATATGCACTTTGCTCTAAACTTACCACCCACTTCCTAAGGGTTCCCTCCTCCCCGCCACCACCACCCTCGAAATTTCAGCTCACTCGCACTGCAACGCTGACACCGAGCCCGGCTGCGCCGAGATCCCGTTACATCCATTTCGCCGGGGTTCACAGCACCAGTCAATGTCAAAAACAAAGCTCACTCACTTAATTTCCCCCTGGTAAATTGACTGGCGAATCCATTCAGCGATCCCGGCTACTGACATTTAAACCTGACACTGTGTTTTATCCGGCTCCGTGCACTTTCCCTCCTTCCTCGCTCTTCTTCCCAACTCCAGCGCTGCGGCACAGCCCGCCCGGCTACGCGCACCCGCGACTGTCACGACAGGCGCCAGGAGACACGCTCCGCTCATCACTTCTAAAAACCCCCGGCGAGTTGCGGGGCTGTCCCTCTCTACCTCCCTCCTTCCCTCCCTCCCTCCTCCTCCTCCCGTAGAGGAGCCGGCACCGCGCGGCTCCTCCAGGCCGCCGCGGCTCTTTCCGCCACTTTGCGCGGTCCTCCCGCCCCCGATCCCAAGCCCGCGCGGGGCACCCACCTGGGCGGCGGCGGGCGGCGTGCGGCGCGCCGGGCCATGGAGCGGGCTTGGCGGAGCGGCGGGCGCGGAGCGGTGCGGAGCCTCCGCGGGCGCGGGCGGAGTGCGGGGCGCGCTGCTCGCGGGCTGCCGCCGCCGCGCCGCCACCCGCGCGGCCCCGCCCTGCGCCGCCGCGCACACCCCGCCCCGGAACGGGGCGCCCCGCGGGCCGCCCCCGCCCCCTGCCCGGGCACCGCCGGCTGGACACCCCCTCCCCCGGACCCCGGAGCGGCCGCGGGGCGGGGGAAAAAACCGGCGGCACGGCGCGCCCGGAGGAGCCGCCTGCCCGCCCCGCAACTTTCTAGCCTCCCGCGGAAAGTGGCTGTCGCTCTCCTGCTGCCTGCCCGACAGCTCTGCCGCACAACCTCGGGATTTCGGTATCGGGAAATAGAACGGAGAATAATAAAGAAACAACCACAAGGTGCCTCTGACGGGAGTTTGTACCAAAACGGGGCAGAGCGCCCGGCCTCCGGAGGGGAGCATCTCCCCTTCTTCCCTCGGCCGCGCTGGGGGACCAGCGGTACCCGTGTGTCCCAGCGGTACCCGTGTGTCCCAGCGGTACCCGTGTGTCCCAGCGGTACCGCAGCGGTACCCGTGTGTCCCAGCGGTACCGCAGCGGTACCCGTGTGTCTCAGCAGTACCCCAGTGGTACCTGTGTGTCCCAGCCGTACCCGTGTGCCTCTGCCACCTCTGCCCGGGGACATCCCCAGCCACACGGAGCTAAGGCAGCCGAGCCCTCGAGCTCCGTGCACTCAAAGCCGCTCTGTTTGGATCTAGGACACCTCTTCAGCTTTGGGTACTCCTCACTCAGAACACTTCACAAACTCAGGCAGGCGAGCTCCAAGAAATGCTTGTCCTGACTTCAGCACGCAAACTCAACCGCCCGTCCGTGTGCTCTCGCTATCCCAGGGATTGCCACAGTCCTGGTGCCCTGTTTTCCCTTCCCCAAAAAGCTCCCATCCATAGCATATGCCGAGTTGGATCCCAGAGAGATCACAGATTCCAACAACTTAATCGCAGGCAGCAGTATTTGGTAAAATCTCTCCCCTCTATTTCAATTATATTTCTTTTACATTTTCACATAGTTTCTTAACATAAAATGATGCGGAGAGTAACTCCTCAGTTACTTCACATGCAAGCACAAGAGCAGACAGAAGCTGCCCTACACCGTTCCCAACAGAACCTCCCGTTATTTGCAGGAGTCGGGCTGTCAGACAATAGCCCCATTAGTGATGCTGCTGAAGAACCTCACAAGAAGCAAAGACAAAGGACCCAATTTACTGACAACTTGTGATCTGATGTTAAATGGGATGCGATACAGATTGCTTTCCACCCTAAAGTGTTTTCGCGTCAGATAACAAATTTATTAATGGGATTTTTTTCAGGTCACAAAAATGTGACCCCACCCTCTTATGAATATTTAATAAGGGACTAAGGGCATCTTTTGCAAGACCCTAAATCTGCCAGAAACAGCCTACATGAATCAGAAAGTGCCTGCCTCTTAAAGGGACACTGACGCCCCGGGCAGGTCAGCACAGACAGGGCATGGGAACAGCCAAGATTTATCTGTGTTATATCTGTGCAAAGTCAGGCACACACGTACACACTCACCCCCCGACACACTGGGAGCTCAGCAATAACATAAACCATAAAGCATGCAGCGTGCTAGTAATAATTATCACCTGTGCTTAAGAGAAATCCTTCCTGTCCTAGACTTCAAAGTAATCTCGAGGAACTTGGATTGCTTTGGGAAATATACGACAGAATACACAGACTTAAACTTTTCAACACTTCTCTTGTGGACCACCTCCTCCTTCCTGCTATATTTCTAAGAGCATTGCTGTGGCAGCATTCCCAACAGCCCCGACGGCAAAGGAGCAGCCTTAGGAAGGCTCTGAGCATTAACACGCCCTGACCAACTCTGTAGCCAAAAGGAGCTGGGGGCTGCATGCCCAGGCAGTCTCTGCAGGCCATCAGAGGATGCTCTACAGACCCCAGCAGGGAAAAAATTTGATCCATCTTGTCTTCCTCGGCAGAAACTTCTAACCCACACAAGCCTCAATCCTATTCTCACATCATCAATTCTTACTTTCCAGTATTACCACACACAGCTCAACCCAAGGCCAGTGCCCTCCTTCTGCCCTGGTCAGACTGGTCACATGCCTGTGAGCCAAGCTCTGCATTACTCTATTTATTAAAAAGGGGGGTTCTATGAAGCCTACCACTTTGCTCAAGGCATTTCTCTTCTTTCCAGGGGCAAAGAAAAAGTGTAATGTGTCAATGCAAGCCCAAGGCTGTAAGAGCTACATGCAAAGCAAAAGCACAGTGCTGGCTCTGGTACTGACAGTTCTCCCCAGCCTTGGGCAAGTCACCTAGGAATTTTGGTGGTTTTAGGTTTTTTTTAATGTCCCTGATGTTGAGGATGAGAGCTCAGTCTGCAGTGTTTCTGGCCTGGCTTTGCAGTGGCCTGCACCATTTCAAGGCAGTCAATGGCCTCGACATCTCTGCCTCCTCATCTGTAAAACGGGGATAATACAACTCGTTTCAGCATCTTCTGTAGACCAGTATTTGCAAAACACTTTGAAAAATGAAAGGTGCTGTCTAAGCACTGAGTGCTGGCCACAGAACCTGCAAGCCGTATTTTTAAAGCATTTTATACCCTTTCATATAAAAGCTTCATACCTGCAAGCTCAGCCAACATCTGCTCTGGGCTAAAAACTTCAGCCTTAGTAACAGAGATGGTAGCACTTGTTAAGTAAGGTCACCATGAAATATAATGCATTTCTAAGCCAGCAAAATATTTTAAAAGACCAAGAAGAACCATAAACTCCCACTTTAATTCCATTCAATTACGAAGAGCCATCACAGACAGAGACCATCAGACAGGGATGTTCAAAACAGAACACATAAAGTAATACATTAAAAATAACTAGGAGAGAGCGTGGCAGGCTAGATGGCTATTTGGCACTCTGTGCCCATGGGATCTGATCCATATTAGGAGGTGGTTATCTTTCACCTAGGTGAAAGAAAATAATCACTGGATACTAAGCTCTAAGGTCCAAGTGAGAGGAATAGATCATGAATTATGACAAGGATAGTGGAATAAATGATTTTGCTATGCCATAATTTTACACGTACACTTTATGCACAGACTTTTGCAGGTACCTATCCATGCAGAGACCATGGACTTGCCTGCAGAAAAGCCTCAGCTGCCTGCAGGGCAGGGGAGAAAAAAACAAAAGACATCCACAAAGTGCAATCTTCTTACCAGAGTCAACCTGCCCCAAATGAGTCAAGTTTATGTCTAGTCCTAATACGAGGCAATTTCTGCCTAAAAGCAGCAGCACATCTGCACTTAGTCCTCGGGATGTTCTCCCGGGCAGGCACAGCCAAACAGGTCCCACTTTGCTCTCTGGCAGCTGGTAGTGGGCCAGATCCGGTGCCCTGCTTCCCAAATACAACTTTGGGAGTAATTCAGCTGAACTCAGGGTGCCAGTGCTGCCGTGGCACACAGGAGCCCAGCGGGGCCACGCCAAGCCTGGCAAAGGCAAGTGCCAAACCAGGCTGCTCAGCACTCGGACTGCAGCCATGGGCCACTTAAAAAGCAAACTGCTGTTTGCAGTTCTGAGGGAAAAAGGCTGTCTCAGATACTATTCCCACTCCTGGATCCCCAGGCCCATTTTTGTGGGGTTAAATCATATTTTCCTGTTTTGAGAATGCTTCATTTTCCCTTGTTGCTGTTTGAAAGACCTACAAAAACAAATGGGGAAAACAACTGACTAAACAGGAAACAGTGAAACTTACAACCCACAAAGTGCTGAGAAAAAGGACAAAGTAAACAGTTTTTTTTTGTCATTTTTAATAATCTCAGCTAATGCCCTCATGGTAAAATATCTTCAGGCAGAAATGCGATTTTTAGGCTGATGGTGTCTAACAAAACAGAACACCAAAGCAATTAACATTTCAGTAATCCTTCTGTCTCTGTTACTCTCCTTTTTTTTGATGAGAAACTGTCATCTTTCTTACTGGCCCTGCAAATTCTGCATGAACAAGGCTCTTTAAATCCCCTCAGTGTTGCACAATGGTTTAAATTTCACTTCATGGCATGCTTTAAATTACCATTCACATCTTCATTTAATGCATCATTTTATAATGCCAGTGTTACTAGTTAATTTATATATACACAGCAGGATGTGTCAACATTCAGGTGAGTTATGAATATGATTGTACAGGAGTTATGGAAGACATTTCAGCAAAATTATGGTTCCCTCTAAACATAAAAATATTAATAATGAATCAAACATCACAGGTAAACAACAAATTTTATATAATTGCTCCCCCCCATGCTTCTAGATAAATAAATAAATAAAAATGGCATCATTTTTGCTCTGCATTCATATTTGATTGATCTTAATAAATTGCCATCTCCTTTCCTAATAAACTGTAATCTCTTGTTTCCGCCACAAAGTAAAATTTATTAGCACACTCTTCTACCAGCAGGTCTGCATCACTCACAACACAGTGTGCAAATTGTTCCAAGTATGCTTGGACATTATTCATAATTTATTTTTCTGCCCCAAAGTACACAATATATTGAGAGGTAATCACCACTAACTGTTCTCAGTTACTTTCCTTAATTATGTGAGATGACATTTATGTCACGTACAGTAGAGGAAATGCTGCAGTTTCCACTAAAACTCCTTTTTTTTTTTTTTTTTTTTTTTGCCATGAGTTGAAACACAGTGTTCACACAGAGAAAACCTTCTTAGGACAGGAAAGACTGGAGGTGGTATCTGGTAGGAGATTGGAACACCTCCACTTGAAAAGAACAAGCCCTGTCTACCAAAATAACCCACTGGGCATGACAACAGCGATGGCTCCGAGAGGAAAAGTAGGTGTTTTGTCGTGATGTTAAAGTTGCCATGGTAAGAAAAAAAAAAAACACAGAATGAAACATCAACAAAACAAATGTCAATCAAACACATTTTTGCCTGTTAAGTATTAACCAGTGAACTCCTGGCCACCCCAGATCATCTGCCCAGTGTCTCAGTGCAGGCAGGTGCCCCAGGGTCCCCAGCTGGGTGTTTTTGGGCTGGATCACCCCAGTTTGGGGCTGGTGTGGAATGCAGTGCTGGAAGCACTGCCCTCTCCTGGTAATCTGCCTCTCTCATCAGAAGATTCAATGCTTCACCTCACTCACAAAGGATCCTCTTTAAAAACCCAGGTCTGCCTCCATAACAACCCAACCTACACACACAAATGTGTCACCAGAGATAGAAATTAAAATAAAACCGATTAACTGTAGGTCCCTTTAGGTAATAACACCTATCCAACAATTGTGGTCACAGTCCAGGAGTGCTGAGTTCTGTATTCTGGTACTCCTGTGAGAACACCCTCTATCACCACTGGGCATTGTCATTTTTCACTCACTCTGCTGGGAACACATATCAGAGTATTTTCAATATATTTCAATAAAACACCTTCTTAACAGTAATAGGCCACTGTTCCCATTTCAGTGGTCCCCAAGGTTTCATGATAGAGTTTATTTAGCTGGCTCATAGTTCCAAGTTTTCTTCCAATATTCAAAAGCTATTTTAATTTTTTTTAAAGAAGGCAGCCAAGGGAAGAGCTTTTTCTCTTCTTTAAAAAGCAAAATAGTTACGTTGATAGAGGCAACAAAACAACTCAAATTATTTCCTAAAGAGGTGCTTAGTCAACAGCCCTCATGGTTAGATAGGAGTGCACAGAAAAACCGTGACAGTGCTGGTGCTACACAGGGATGGAGTTTGGAAGCAGCACTGAGATCTCTGCTCCTGCTAGAAAAAGAACTGTGACTCCAGGAATCAAATGCATATGGAAAAACAGCTTTTCGGGAATCAAGGATTGGTGAGGACATGTCCTCAGGACCACTATCCTGTGGTGCCACAGAGTGCTTCTCCTCTTCCTCGCTATCTGTGGGTCAGGAGCAGCCCCTCACTAAGCCTGGCAGGATGGGGAACGGGAGGGGAGAAGGAGGTGGAGCTGTTTTGGGAAAACCAGACTGCAGGGCAGGAGAAGCCCCAGCCTCAGCACAGCCATCCCTGGCCCTTGGCCACGTCAGTCATTTTGATGGTGCACATCTGGTTTCACAGGGGTGAGACACAGGCAGCCGTGCTGGCTAAGCAAACAGCCCAGCCGCAGGACTTTGCTCTCCGATCCCTCGGGGTCATCCCGCGGCTCTGAGCCCTTTGTGCATCACTAAGCAGGGCTCACTGTGTGCTCTGGGCTCTTCCTTTGTACTTCACTCTGGCCCTTCACAGCGCAATGCCACGATCTATCACTTCATTCCAAAGAAACCGGCCAAACTCAAGGACACAGTCCTCCCCTCCTGCTTCCCTTCTCCAGGAAAATGCAGCTCCTGTCTGAGAGCAAGGGTTATGACCCATCAACATTTCCTATCCAAATCCAGCTGCTGCTTATTGCAATCCTTTCCCCTCCCCGACCCTGAGCCACAAGAAAAGAGAGGATGCTGAGAGGCAGCAGGTCTTAGAGCTGGAGAGGATGTGGTGTGGCAGCCAGAACCTGCTCCTTTGTTGCACTCATCACAGCGAAAGATAAACAAGTAAACAAAAGAATTTTTCTGTGGCCCCTTAAAGACAAAAAACTTGGCTTCCTGTAGCAAGAGAAATCCCGCAAATGAGTCTGAAGATTTTGGGTTGGAAAAGTACAAACTCGCTGTAAAGTGTGTAACAGGAGAGGAATACTACAAAAATTGATCTCTGGAAGGAGACAACAATTCTCTGCCCTCAAACGCAGCTGCTTTTGGGGTGGAGGGTGGCAGTAACTTCACCATACAGAGCCCTGAAGGAATTCAGGACACCTGAGGCACCAAATCCTTCACTCGAATGAAATTGCAGGATGATTAAGCAGAGAGAATGTAACTATCCAAACTGTAATTTGGCCAGCACAATGGATCTAACACCCCTATTCTTGGGAGGAAAAAAAAAAAAAGTACTGTATTTGAAGTTCAAAATCTAATTAACTATTTGAGAAAAATAATTCTGTTTTTAAAAGAAAATTCCTAACAATATAATGAGAATTAGTGCCAAAGTTTTTGAAGAACTGCATAAAATGGTATGAAAAACGTATGATATTTTAATAATAGGAATGACTGGATTTGCTCAAATGTTCCTTATACCTTATAATGCAAGAATAAAATACAGTGTAAATCCTTCTATCTACGTAAGTTCCCTGTACAGAAAAATCTCTCCTTTAATAGGTTTACACCTTTAACATGTATTAGTTTGGAAAAGTCCTAGGGTATAATTACACGTCTTGGCTTGGCGCATTAATAGCTGCTCCCTTCATTTACTGATTTCTTTTACTGGTCAATTTGCTATTTTACTACATTGCTCTTACAGCTTGGCTTCCCCCTTGTGCTGGGAAGGGCAGAGGGGCCAAGCTGGCCACGGGCTCTGTGTTCTGCCTTGGGGAAGTGGCTTTTGATACCTTGATCCTGGCCATCTGCACGCACGATGCTCATCTGGGATGTGGCATTTGCATCCACATTTGCCAGCAAGTTACAGGTCACAGGCAGAAGCAAGCAGAGCTGCCCTCACTTTCAGGTAAATCTGTGCAGAAATACACTCTACAGGCCCAGGAGAGGACGAGCCAAGCAGGGGCCTTGGTGCCACCTTGCTGGTGTCCCTCCAGTGCACCACAGAGCACCTGCTGCTACCCAGGCTCCTGACCCTGCATCCCTCGGCACGGCATTTCCTCCCAAATTCCCTCTGCCACCTTGCATCCCTCAACTCCTTCCTTACTCCAGGCTTTTGCTGCTGTCCCAGGTTTTCTCTCTGCTCCCCTGGAGCTCCATCCCTATTGCTCCTCCTCACCTTCTTCCACCTCATGGTTTGAGAGACCTGGAGAGATGCTCACCTGGGGACAGGATGCTCACCTCGCTCCATCACACACTGGGAAAGGACTATTTTCCCTGTGATGGAGAAGGGACACACATAATGATCTATGCTTCCAGTCTCCACAGGCTGCCTTTGCATCTCTCAGCTGCAGGCTCATAGCAAAGTTCACATTTTCTAAGCCTCTGTCCAGCTTCTACAGGTTTTTCGACAGTTTAAGGGTTTTCTTGTGTTATAGCAGAGCCATTCAGTTAATGGCTTCTCAGCACTGCCATTATAAACCAGAACTTTTCAGGTGTTTATTACTCGGCTTTAAAAATTGGCTCTATGCTGAAATTTGGCAAACGAAGTGTCAGCCTAGGAGAAATTTTTGTTTTTTGCCAATTTTATACTCAAAAAAAAAAAAAATGACCCCATTTTGGCCTCCATAAAAACGTAGCTTTTGCTGCCTCAATGACACTGGTGAAGTAACAAGTCAATATTGTAATAGTGCCAGCAGAACTGAGTGATTTAAAGCCTAAAATTGCTTTGAAGGTGAAGAGTGCTATTGAGCTGCTAATTATTAACTATTATTACTGATCCTGCCGCACAACAAAGATGCAAACAGAAAACAGAGGGAATATGAGACATCTCAGGGAAAAAAAGGCAGAATCAGAATGAGGGTCTAGTGCTGAACACAGAGGAGCTGAAAAACAAGTCAGGAGCCTTGGCAGGGTGGGATCCTCCAGCCAACGCAAGAAGAATGAACTGATATGGAAATATTATTTTTCGTTTTCCAGGACAGTATTTCAAACACAAATAAAATACAAATGACACAGTGTAGCTTGCTCCATGCCAAAGCTAGCAACGATGTGGGATCAAAATCAGCTCTAAACCAGGCTGAACTGAGGTCAGTAGGAACCTCATATTGCTCAGCTGAAGCCAAGAGAAACTTTGCCATTTAATCCAACAAGTAGAAGACAGAGCTCTGAAGGTGCTGAGGACGGGTGACCTTGCCTCAGCTGCCCAGCAGTCAGACATCCACATAAAAATGGGCTGAGGATTTCAATGATCCCAAAAGACTTACATCCTCTGAATCACCAGGTTTCTTTCAAATCCTGTACACACAAGAATAGCATCATCTCAATCACACATCCCAAAACCTGACCTAGGTTGATCCAACTTGGCTGTATGGATGTTCCACTCTGAACATCTCCAGCCACTCACTCCACTGTGTCACCTTCCGAGGGGACTGTGGTTCCCTAGCAGGAAGGTGACAGAGTGAGTATTTCTTCTTTGAGGGAAGAGTGAGGACCAGGAGTTGAGTGAGGCCAGGGCACGCTGCCATTTGGAATGTGCTGTACCAAAGCAGCCATGAAAAGTCATCGGGGCTGCTTTCAAACACAGTAAAAAAGAAAAAAACCAACCAATTTATCTTTCTGGAAACTTTCTGCTTGTCTAAGTGGCAGCTATTTAAATACAATTAACAAGCAAATGATTTTAAAATTACAATACATTTAGTAAGGCAGCATCACAAACAATTTGCATCTCATTAAAGTGTTTGAAGCTGCAGAATCAACCTCCCAAAAGGGCTGCACATAAAGTGGGAAACACAGTCACAGTCAACAGCTTCTGCACTGTCCTGTGACACTGGACACACGGCGGGAGGACAGCAGAGTGGGGGCTCAGTGTCCAGCTGAGCCCTGGCTGGGCCACCCCCGTAGGGAGTTCTGGCCACAGCTCTCGGCACAAGGACGGATGCCACAAGCCACAGCCTTGCTGGAAGTGGGTGTAAAACGAGGAAGGAAGGAAGGAAGGAAGAGGGTGTGTGTGTGTGTGTGCGCATGTGGGATGGGCACTTTTTAATATACATTCATGAACAAAGAGTTTAAAGAGATTTCAAGCTATTTACTCAGCTCTATATATAATTAAAAGTTTATAGATTACACCGCCACAAACCTTCTGAGACTGCTGCCAGGTTTGGACACACATTAATTCCCAGGAGCCTCCTGCAGAACAATCCCATGCCGACGTGTGCAGCAGGAAAAGCCTCAAAGAAGTAACAGCTTTAAATGCTTCCAATTCACTTTCAACTGTGATTTACTGTGGTGATTCCATTTAACCCGGAGGATTCAGGAGCACTTCCCAGATCACAGACTACCTCCCCCCGTGCCTTTGGCTTCCTTAGAAAGCCAGGCTGATGGGCCAAGCCCTGCTGGATCTAGCCTAGGATACAGGTTTTGCTAAGCATAGCTCTAAATGGGTACCTGTGTGAGACAGGGCTGCTGGTTTTGTTGCCAGTGCAGCTCCTGCCATACAAGATCCTTTGTAGCCCATGGAGGGGAGTGATCTGGCAGGAGGCTGGTGGGAGGCTACTGCTGCTGGGTGGGAAGGAAAATACACAAGATCTATACAGGTGATGCATGAACTAATTCCTAGATGAATGAGGAATGTAGCTAAACAAACTTAATTTCACTTATCAGGAGACTTGAAGGTGAGGATATCCACAAGACAGGATGTCCCTGAATCAGTCACTTCTCACAATCAGCCTCAAGTGCTGACACTGCCAGCACTGACCTACACTCCAACCACACCTTTAACTCAAAACCTTGCTCCAAAGTACTGCAAAGGCAAAACCAATACCTTCCCTAGAGTTCAGCACAAGTTCTAAAACAACCTTTTGCTTGCTGTGCCTCCGACTCCACGGGCTGTGGAGCTGCATGTGACAGCTGTTTGACGCTGCAGCACAGTTACACACAGCGCTGGCAGGGCAGAGCGAGAAAAGACTTAACAATCCAGTCTGCAGAGGAAATTCGGGTAAGTTGAATTATCCATTTGGAAGCTGGCCAAGGGCTGGGACTACTCCCAGAATAAGTGGCCAGTTTTGCTCGTCCTTTGAAAGGCAGCACCTCTGAGCTGCCCGTGGCTCTCACTCACTGCTCCCGCGGAGCAGGGCCAGCACATCCTCTGTGCTCCTCCTGGCAGGGAGGCTTTCCTGGGATCCAGGGATCTTGTCCTGCTGCTGAGAGACCTGTCAGTGGTGACAAGGGGCTGAGGGCACTGATACCCTGCAGTGCCTCTGCAAGGGGGGTGGCAACGAGCCTGGGAAGCCAAATAAAAAGTGAAATGGAGAAAGGAACTAATAACGAAAACCACAGGTAAAAGCAAACCAGTCATCATCAGATGCATTCACTGCTCTGGGCACTGCACACCAGAGAAGCTCCAGAGCCCTTTGGGTGGTTCCCAGGTCTCTCCATCCCTGGTGTCATCAGGACCAGAGTGTGTCACCCCAAAACTTCCTGCCCAGAGATGCCACCAACTATTGACAAAGGCCTTGTGTGCTTCTTTTTCAGACCTGTGGTTTTGTAGTTTGTCAAAACAGGATACTATTTAAATTTAAAATGTTACGATTTAAACAAAGGTGAAATAGTTACTGCTGTTTTAGCAACCAGACATCAGGCTCTGCTCAAGCACACACATTTTTTTGTTTTTAAAAGACCTCAGTCCGCTTTGCCAGCACGCTCTCCCTGCAAACCTGAATGCGAAGACAAGTGTCTAAGCAAAACAACACTCACTTTCTATGAATTACTGAACATGTGTAATTCATTTATCTGTAATATTGTGCTAAACTCAGCTCCAATTAAACAAACGAAAACACCTGCTTAGCACACATAGATCTTTCCATACCTCAGGGGAAGACACATCAGTGTGCTCTGTAGCACAATCTGGCTCAGAAGCCTACACTAACAATGCAAAGCTGGGATTTTTCTTTTTTTCTTAAATGCACACAGGCAAGGAGATAAAAAAATACAGGGAGATTTTGGGGATGGAGTATCTGTGTTTGGTATTTCTATCTATAGCACGTGCAGATCTGTGATATTTAAGTGCTCACTGGAGGCTTCTCATGGGCAGCTGCACCTGAGGGCATGCATCACCCCAGGGAAAAAAGTGGGATAATGAAAACTTTAAAACACATATAACTGGCCCCAGATATTATGATACTGTAAAACTACCAAATAGACCTCGTGTTGACAAATTTATTGAGCTGAGGAGAAGATGTTTCCTCTTCTTGCTTTGCCTCTGGACCACAGGCATCCAGCAGTTCCATGGGACATCCCTGTTGTCCCCCCACATTAACGGGTCACAGTGACACACTGAAAATCGCAGTGACACACAACAGGGTCACCCCAACATGGGGGCTGAGACCACCCCTGGCACCCCAGATGTCCCCCCAGCAGAAATGAGACATGGCCTCATCAGACACACGTTTTGGACCAGCAGAGGGGTGTCCCTTTGGGGGTGCCTTGGAAAGTGGGGTGCCACAGTTGGTTTGGGGTGCTTGGCTGGGTGCAGCAGCTGCCATCAGCAGAGCCTGCAGCCTGCCAGATCCCCTACACTTAACTCATTTCCTATTCTTTACTCACTGCCTGCAGACAATAGGCTGTCAATCAGATCCCCAGCAGAACATTTACAATTATCTTCCCTCTCCCCCACCTCAGCACGGCCCCATGTGAGCGGCTCCATCCCAAACTGTTCACACACGAGCCATTTGCAACTCTTCTGTCGCCAAAACTGCCCTGACTCCAGAGGCGGGTAAGGAAATTGAATTTCCTCGTGTTTTCAAATAAAAGTACTGCAGTGGCAAAGCACAGAAGCAAAAGAGCAGGCTTCCTACAGGTGTGAGGTAAAAGCAACCAGGAATGGAAAACCTGCCCCAGTAATTATTACAGCATTCTGGGCAGGGATGAAGGCTGTTTACTGCCTTTAAAAAAAAACAAACAAACAAACAAACAAACAAAAAAACCAAAATCAAAGTTACAAACTGAAAGGATTTTTAGAAATTATTTTTGTTTTGTTTTTCTTCCCTTTTTTTAAATTTAGGACAGGGTGGTCCCCTCCGTTCACTCCTGCAGAATTAGCAACAAACCACCACCACAATTTTGCAGCTGGCCTTGTGACCATTTGCTGAGTTCTCCCAGAAGAAATTGGTTTGTTTTTCCTCCGGGTAGACACAGCTGAGTGAAGGACTCAAAATGAACACACTTTCCAAGTAAAAAATAACAGTGATGCAAGTCATAACCATACCTTCCCTTGTAGTGGCAGTTGCTGACAACGTGATTTAAAAATATCTGAACTATGTTCTGCATGATGTTAATGCTCCGATTCCAGAGAGAAATCCCCAATACCTTCGGGGCACTTTCCAAACACTGAAGCCTGAGAAACTGTCCAGGATGGGCCCATTCCTAATAGCACTGAAATCATCGCCATTGCTAAATTAGGAGAAAATCCGTACAGTCATCATTCACTGCACTGTGACTTCACTGATTTTCTGCTCCACTGTCTGCTCAAGGGTCAGTGTGGTTAACAGCGAGGAGATATTCCCTCTCCTATTAATTGATCTGGACACATCTTTGATGGCTGTCAAACAGAAAGGTAACTAGTGCCATTACGGCTTTTTTTTTTCCTTTTACTTTTTAACTCTTGCACGGGAAATTTCTACAACCTTTTCTGATGAAAAATAACCTGTCTGATATTTCCCCTCTCTTTTAAAATGTTTATCCTGCTCCGAATCTGCAAAGTGTGATATCATCAAGGAAGGTCAAGCTTCACAGGAGCTAATGGCTCTGCTGTGTGCTCCCACCACTTTGAAAAGAAGAACAATAGTCCCTCAAGTGCTGCTGCCGGTGGCACAGCAGCAATTCACCGTGGAGGGTGAGAAATCTGAAATTAAAATAAACTGCTTAAAACCTGCAGATAGAGAGAGGGAATGCAGGAGACAGAATAAAACGGGACAATCTCTGAACCCAATCAACAAAGCGCTCATTGTTCCAGTTTAAGGCAAGTAACACAGCAATAAATATTGAGCCAAGGAAGTTAACCTGTATCCACTGCCTTTGAATAAACACCAAAGCTGAAAGTAAAATCAATGCCAGGCCTTTGGCTCTTGCCAACTCGTGCTTTACTCCTTCTTGCTTGGCTTTGTTTTTACTTTTGGGGATTTTCTTTGCCTTCTCTCCTGTTATTCATACCTTCCTGTAGGAACTCCTTATCACACAGGAAAAGGACCAACAGAAGGAACTGCCAGAGCACAAATAAACTCAGTTGTGTTCTGCAAATCTACCTGGGTGCAGGTAAGTGAGAAGAAAAGGGCTGGGCAATTCACAGGTTCACAGCCCCTGAGAAGCCGGGGGAGTCCCCAGATCCTTCCCACACCCCTTTTCTCCCCACGAGTGACCTGATGCAGTCCTGCAGACCTCTCTAACCATCAAATCCTGCTCGGTGTTTACCCTGCAGGGTAGCACAGCCAGCGTGAGGCATCTCTGTAAGTCACAGGCACGTTGATCTCTCTTACAGAAGTTTTGAGCATTCAGCTCTTGATCTGAGAACAAATTTTTCCTCAAGTGGTTTATCCACTCCCGTGCCAACACCTCAGCCAGTAATACAGGTTTTCACAGCAAAAATTAATTCTGACTTCACTTTTAAATCACATTTTCTTCATTTGAGCATATTATATTCCACAGAACAGGCGTGAGCATCATGCAAAAGGCATTCTGGTCCATGGTTGTGAATACAGCTGTGTAGGCAGAGGAATATTTGTTTTCCAAGTAATTTGTGCACATTCACAAAATTACAGCTGTCTGCAGTTCTCCTGAAATATCTGTCCTGATGTTTACAAGCCATAAAATATAATCTGCCTTTTCTAGAGGTCTAACTAGTAGGATTGGAAAATGTATGTATTTATATGTACATTATTATTTTTCTTACAGATTGGCTACTCCCCATTACATACTGCCTATTAAGCCCAGATAACATCAGCATTAACTTGAGGAGCCACTGCCCTTAGACCACAGTGAACAAACCTTTGTGAGAGCAGGAAGGGCCTCTCTAATACACTTCGTGGATCACTCAGCATGTAGCATTGCATTCTGATCTCACAGGAACCTTCCCCTGAGAACCACATGAAATGAAGGTCTGGGTTACAAACCAGCTTAGGGTGACGAGCCTTGACCCAAAAAGAGCTCATGTTGGGATGGACAGGGAAGGTTCATCAACCTGTGTCCACTAACAGTGACCAACCATCAACCATCTTCATGCATCTGTTCTTGTAAGCAAAATCAACAGGATTAAAATTATTAAATTTGCACTGTAGCCATGAACTACTGGGCTAGGCTGGTGTTTGGCATCTCCCAGCAGATTCGCTTCAGATGTTTATCTCAGCTATTAAGTGTTAGCCAAAGGAATTACATTCATTTGAGATTTGGTGGGGTTTTTTTTTTCCCCAATGAAAGATGGGAAATGTTTCACAAGCATTTCTGATTTTTGCCTTTTTCACAAAAGACTCCAATTCCTTTCAGTTCTGTTCTTATCTGTCTGAATGCACAAAACATCAGTCCCAAGGACAGCAAAGTCTTTGGGATAAAATTTTGCAACCGAACGTGGAAATGTGCACTGCACCTGCTCAACTGACACTGCTCAAAGTCCAGGAGACAAACCATTCTTTTGCCCAGAGTTTTGATCAGCAACAAAATGCACAAAACCAAAAAAATATTCATCAGAAAATCGCAGAATGGTTTGGGTTGCAAGGGGCCTTATGGCTCATCCAGTTACAAGCCCCCTGCCATGGGTAGAGACACCTTCCACTAGAGCAGGTTGCTCCAAACCCCATCCAACCTGGCCTTGGACACTTCCAGGGACTCCTGCTACGAGAGTGACTTTGGTGCAAAATTGATTTGAAAGAGAAATCAGAGGTAGGAAGCTATATCCATCTCAGTGGGATCCCTCAGCCCCAGCATACTCCCTGGATGGCTGTCACTTAAACCCAGGACAGATCTGGCCCAAGCTGTTCAAGTCAGTGCTGCAACCCACCCAAGGGGTCCACATGAGTGTACTGATGTGTTACAAAAGGCCCAGCACTGAGATAGACCAGAGGTTAATAACTTAAATCTGCAAATGCTTAAAAAAATGTCAGACTGACAGAACTGGCAAGGAAGCACTGAGCTCTGATAATTTGTACTGCTTTTAACACCCTCAATCCGTGTGCTCCACTGCATTACGTACTCTGTGCATGCTGGCACATGGCACGAGCTACGCAGCTGCAACATGGCTCTCATGATACACCACGACGGAAAAAACTCTCTGAGGGGCCAAAGGCACCAAACTAGAGCACCAGTAACCTCGGTGACACTGGTGACCTCATCAGCTCCAGTACAGGTATCTCTGTCTCCTGGCTCCCCTCTCTGGCACCCATCACTACCTGAGCTCCTCCTGTCATCTTCCTACCCCGCTCCAAAGCAATTTCAAAACTTTCTCAGCTAGACACGCTAAATCCAGGATGTAGATTTTCCAATTAGTCTCTGTTTAAACATCTGTTGGTAGACTGCATTTAACATTAGTTATTTGAGAAAAGAGCAATTTGATTAGGCTGTCTGAAACGGAGCCAAAGTCTGCAAAATAATAGCTCAATTAAATTTTGTTTTGCTTTCATTTGTCTTATACTTTCCTGAGTGTGATACAGTTGCATATAATCAAGTAAACTAATTCCTTTCAAAATGAGATATTTCGGTGCTTTTTCCATCTCCTCTTAAAGTTTATTTAATAATCTATTCCATCTTCTCCATGCTTCATCGAACTTCAGCCTGACACAAAGTACATTTCTTTCTCGTGCCTTCAGTCTACTTTAATTTTCCAGGCTTTCAGTGACTTGAGATTATGCGCCATTAATGTTATATCTTAAATAGACTAGTAATTTATAAAAGGCAGATTACACATATCAGGCAAATAAAAACATTTCAGCAACACAACAGCCCCTTCTTTGCAGACACTACAAAATATTTTGCCAACCTGACGACATAACTGTAAAACTGTTAAGCTCCAAAGCCACATCCAAGGTGCATTTCCAATTGTTTCCCTGGGTTTAATTTCTACTTATTCTGTTATGTTGCACTTGTTGCCCTGAAACTTCAATATTAGCTCTTGAGATTTAAACACATGAGGCAAACAGCTGCTCTCCTCCACTCCAGCAAGCCAGATCAAAATGCCTTCTCTCTTTCTCTCCTGCCTTTTTTTCCCCGTTTTTTTTTTTTTTTTTTTTAAATTGCTGTAAATCAAGTATTTCTGGCAAAGTTGATGCTTTCAGGACAGAATTCTGCTCTGTGCTCATCACTGCAGACTCCTCCAGTGCAAACTCCTCTCGGTCAGTGTGTGAGGAACACCAGCACTTCCCCATTCTGACTAAAAAACTTTGCCTTGAGGATTAAAAAAAATAAATAAAAAAGTCACAGCAACTTAGCTGCTATGTAGATGAGCCTACGATTTAAATTAAAACATTAAACATTTAAACATTAACTTCTTTCACACTTCTGTTAAAAAAAAAAAAAAGCAGCAGCATGTATTCTTTTGAGAAAATTCTTGTATCGGAGATTTTTTGATACACAGTACTTTTCCTTTAGTGTTTTTTTAACATATTTGTTGCAAAGTGTGAACACAAAGGGACAAGCTGAAATAGGTATCTGGCAGGCTCTTCCCAGCGCGTGCTGCCGAAAGCCACAAGTACTACTGCAGTTGTGACAAACCTGTTATTTTGCTGCAGGAACGCGAGCAGCTCCTCCAGCGCTGCCTGCCCTGCCACTGGCAGCTCTTTAAAATATTCCTGCAACAAAATAACCTTCAAAACCCAGAGGCATCTCAAGTCCGTGGAAGTTCAAAATGGGATATGTCCTATTTAAAATGTAGAGAGCTACTAAATATGACAACCATTTGATGTATGAAAATTATTCAAAACCAAAAACAGACAGTCTGGAAATAGCTGGGATGACTTCATTTAGACAGAATTACCCAAATCTGTTTCTAATATACACAGTACACATAATAAATTTTTACAATATGACAAGGAAAACAAACTTAATAAAAGTTCCTGATCTTTCGTTACACAAGCAAGCTACAGCCATGCTATGTTTATAATATTTTGCCCATGATATCACAGCTCAGTAACAAAAGCTAAGCATCACACAAAACAGTTTCTAGGTATGACTTCACCTCGCTGTGCCAGCACTGTGCCCATCAGTACCACCTTTCCCAACCCGCAGCCTGTGCTTGCTGGGTTGTTTTTGACTAAGAGTTTCCTTTTCTCTCTTTCTCCCAGGCTCCCCCTGCCTTGGGAAGCTGTGGATCTCTGTGACGGGAGTTTGTTTTTTTCCAACTACACCAGGACTCATCTGAACGGTAAGAGATTTTTAGCCTGTTTCCTTCACTCCTGGTTATTTGACAAGTGCTTGAAAACCCTGTTATAAACAATCTCTGTAGGAAAACAGATGATGTCTTACGATCACAGAAGGTAATTTTTTCAAGAACCCAACTTTTTGAGCATTTCCCAGATGCACCGCGTCAATCTTCCTGCGTTTGACTATCTCAGCTGGTTTTCCAGCCCGGGCATCGCGCCAGGCGGGCCGGACTGCCCCTCATTGTCACTTCTGTTCGATGGCACTTGCACCCACTGCTGTTATTCCAGGCTTCAGGAAATTTTCTAACCACTGGACAGGCTCCAGCACTGCGCACTAATAAGTTGCAGATTGCAGCACTCTAAGTGTGTGTGTGTGTGTGTATGTGTGCATGCGTGTGTCAGATCGGGGCCACACTTTGTAGGAGGGGGGAAAAAAACAGTAGTTCAAAAATGCTGCCTACTCAAATTGACAGAAAAGTGACCCCTGCACTTCATCAGAAATTCCTGCAGACTGACAAAATAAAGGAGTTTGCTTTTATCACACACAGTAAGACTCATATGGAAAAATGGAAACACTACATCACTCGACCTTAGGTTGCCCCCTTTTCAACCGCAGATGAATATTATGTATAAAAATTGTAAATCAATTTGAGATGTATTAAAGGAGATTCTCTTTTTCTGTATTAAAGGTAATACCTTTTAATCTCAAGATTTATTTTGTAATGTCAAGTAAATGAGAAAGACTTAATTTCCGTAACTGAATTTTGTTACTCTTAAGTCTCTTTAGCATCTCTGCATGGTGTTCACAGAATTTCCTACCCTTTGCTTTGCATCAGGAAATAATGAGCAAGCGGCACTTACCCAACACTGAGTCACAAATATTTGCCTACATTAACAGAGCATTAAAAGCCATTTTAAACAACTTAAGGAAATTGTGCTAGCCTTTGAACTGTGATTCACTACTAGGAGAAATTAGGAAACTTTTCCTCTTCTAAAGGCAAAAATCAGCTGCCTCAGTAACCTCCTTGTAATATCATTAGGTCCAAGAGCAGATTTTCCTCTTACAGATCCTCACACAATAGATTTCTTCGCTTAATGAAACTACTTCTGAAATTTTCCTACACTCGGTGTTGGGTACTTTGAAATTTCAATCCTTTCACATCCTTGAACTCTCATCAACATTTTTTTCCAGACTGTGTCAATAAAATTGATTACTTGCAGTTCTGAACTCTGTTCTGCACATGGAAATAAAACAATTTGTTTTAGAGTATTTTCTGAAGAAAGCAGAGGAACTTGGCAATCATATCTCCAAGATCAAAAAATAAAAAAGAAGAAGGAGGGACAATCCAACCAAGCGAGCCTTGCCCATGAAAAAGCAAAACAAAAAGAAACCTCTCCAGCAAACAAAAGAGAAGCAAGGTCCTGATTTCCCGATTTTTATCACAGCAGCAACGCAGGCTCAGTCCCTGACATCCCCACATCACCAGGCTGGCTGCTGTCCTCCTGATTGATATATGTCCCCGCCGGATGTGAACGATCTTTTCGGATCATTAATGCGTTCATTAATTTGTTATCAATTGTGGCTCGCTGTACTTACAGCGCCGGGTGCCCCGCGTTCGGACCCCTGGCTCCCTGGT
Source organism: Acridotheres tristis (assembly GCA_037013685.1). Classification (NCBI taxonomy): domain Eukaryota; kingdom Metazoa; phylum Chordata; class Aves; order Passeriformes; family Sturnidae; genus Acridotheres; species Acridotheres tristis. The sequence goes on along the minus strand of CM072899.1, from coordinate 4,163,349 downwards.
TTTTGAGATGCCTCATACCCACAACCGAGCTGTTGCTTTTACAAGTTTAATCTCGGTATTAAGGAGCTGATTGTGGAACCATGTCGCTATAACATCTTCAACCCAGCTGTACATCATATAAACCACTATAGGAGGGGGCAGGCTCCCATCATTCCTGGCAGCAGCACATACCTTTAACTCCCTAATCTGTAATACTACAAAATACTGCTCTCATTTCTTCCCAAGCACAAGTGGACTACCAGCAAGGGTCCAACAGTGTTATTCCTAATTACCTTTTTTTCACTCTTGATCCTGTGGCGCTCATAATTAGTTACCTGGGGCTGCAATCCAATTTGAAGTGATGACAAGAAAGTGATCCATGAAAAAGTAATAAGTTAAATCCAATTTCAGCCTTCCTCTAATTAAATGCACATGGAACTAATGACTCAAACCCTACCATTTCAGTGATAATGGTAATTAGCGAGGTGGGAGTCACTCTCTTTTTTCAACACTGTAGGTGTAAACCACAAGGTAAAATGGCAGGAGCACTCTTAATTACATGTGTCATTTTGTCAGCAATTTACACATTTCTGACCAGTCAGGAAGGTTTCATTTGTTTTCCCCTTCCCCGAGGTAAGGGGAAAGGCACGTTCAGGCTCTGGCACTGCCCGCCCCAAACCCCTGCTCCCAACCTGTGCAGAAATCACAGTTTTTACAAACCTGTTCTGTAAATGCTTAATGTCAAAGCAGAAAACCTGCAAGGAAATTATATTCGGGGAGCTCTAACAAGATATAGGGCTGAAAATGAGGGATGCTGGCTTCTAGTTTGCCCCTTAGGACTGACTTCTTTCCAATACTCAGATACCAAACTCCCAAATATCCCAGCAGAGCTGGACACCTCAACACCACTGAGGGCCTGCAGCTCTCCAGCCTTGGGCAAGTCACTTAATATCTCTCTGTCAGGGTTTACATGGCTATAAAATGAGAATAATCATGTTTGCTGACAGCACCTCACACTCTCAGCTCTCCCAATATACTGGTATTTTCCTAGAAGCTTCACTTTTTTGAATCATGACATTACAGGATAATCACAGGCTTCTTTTAAGAATAAAAATATTTGTCACCTTTCTGCTCATTCTAAAAAGCTGGAAAAATTGAATAGTAAATGCTTTAAATATAAAAAGGCAGCAAAAAAGGCCTATAGGTGTCATGAAAAAAAAACCTTAGTACCAAAATTTTCAAGCTGATCATGTAATTTTGAGGATCTGACTCAGATTTTGTTCTCTTTGTGGGGTGGATGATGTCTGCATTTCACAGACACATTCCAAGAACTTACTAACACTTATAATTGGGCTTAGGGGTGGGAAAAAAACCCCAAAAACTAAGGGGTTCTTTGGTAGAAACCAATAAAACTCAACTTCGCTTAATTACCAAAGTCAAAAACAGATAGTGAAAGATTCAAGTGAAATTTTCACAGGCACACTTCAAACCCTGCAGAAGCAAAATCTTGACCTAAGATGGGTTGGTGCCAAACTGAGGCAAAATTCTGATCAATTCCTGTACTGAAGAGTGAAGCAGAGAGATACTCATACAAATAGAATAAATACATTTGCAAATTTACTTATTCTGCCAAATTATCTGCTGAGGCAATTTCTCTACCAGTTGTTAAATTTACCACTATGTAAAAAAGGTTCCCTGGGTGTAAAACTTGAGACAACCTAACTGAGACTTGTGTGTTCCAAGTGAAACGGAGCATACCCTGCCCTTCACCTCTCAGTGTTTATTATGTTGTCAAACTAACGATTTCTAATTAAAAAAAACCCCAAAACAATAATAATTACCCCCAACAGCAAGCTGCAGTTATTTTTTCCTCTCACCCTCTTCTATTTCTCAAGATACTGGAAAGATATATTAAGATAATATAGCATGCAAATTGAATTCTACAAAAGCCCAGCCAAAAGGCTGCTTTAAAAAGCAGCGGTATGCAAAGGCGAGGACAGCTCTGTCCTCTCAGCCTCCCCCAGTCTCACCCTGAGAATTTAAACCAAGCCCAAATTCTTTTCTTGGCCGTGACTTAAAGGAAAGATTTATTTTTTTGTTTTGCCAAGCAAAAACAAAAGTTTCCATCCCAGTAATTACATTATTTCTTCTCTCCAAACACATGCAGGTTAATGATCACACAAGAAATCTCATTTAATCACATTAAAAGAAGTCAAGTGATGGGTTTCAATTGCGAGATACTGATTTGGACATCCTAAATTTGTTTTCAGTCCAGTATCCAACTTCCAGCTCAATGCAATACACAACATTTACGTCTTTAAAAAAAATTGTATTTTTAGTATTGCCAAAACACACATGCACTTTTACTTTCTTGGGAGAAAAATGTGTCTCTTGATTTGTTTCCAATCTGTGTGCTCTTGCCAGCAACTAAAATGCTTGAAGAACCAAAATGAATAATCGGTAAGAGCATCGGCAATTAAAGCTGCAAATTTTAATCAATACATCTATTAATACAGATATATTTATCTTGGCCAGGAAAAATGTGCACATTTTCAAAATCCTAAGCATACCTGGTCTCTTAAATTATTTGTTTCACAGACTCAAGGAAATCCAATGTCTATGGCAAATATATTATCAAACAGCCTTTAGTCTTTTTTTCACTTCCAGTAATTTTTGTGGGACAGATATTTTTTATGTTCTTTCCCCAACTGCTGGTTATCAAATCCATTTCTTAACTTTCAATTTTCGTTTGTTTGTGTCATCAGGCTGCAAAATCGGAGGTCACTGCCAAATCTAAGCCACGGCAGTGTGTGATAGGCTCAAAATGTGAGTCATCATGTATTTGGAGATTTGGGGTTTTTCAGCTATCAGCAGAGCACATCTCCAGTCCTGCCTCCAAGTTCTTACACACACTGTATCTCATGGTTTGCTAAAAGCAGATCTTGAGGTAGAGTTGCCAAGATTAAGAGACCCCCAATAGCATTGCAGGAGCCCAGTGTCATTTGAACACTACTGAAGACACCAGTGTGGCCACAGGATGCTGGGATATATTTAAGTACCTTGGCTATTTAATCAGGGTATAAAGAAGGAACAGAGGAAATTATCCATGAGGTGGTTACAGATTAGCTACACAGTATTAATCTTCTGCTTCTGTTTGTGGTGGGGGGGTTTAGAGGGTGCATTTCCAGCCTCAGTACTGGCCTCCCCTCCTGGGGCAGGCAGGGCTGTGGAACATTTCAGTGGGGGAAGCAGCAGCCCAGGCAGACAGCATCCCTCCCTGTTCCATGCAAAGCTCCCCAGCACTCGTGCTGGGCACTGCTCACCAGTGCCCTCGCCAAGCACAGCAGGGATGAGCGACGCCTATGGTGTTCTTGTTATACATGAAGCCTGTTTGTCACAAAAAAACCCAGGTGACTGCTAATAACTGCTGTGGCTATTGAATGAGACATCTATCTTTGTAAGTGAAGCCCAAAGATAACTTGTTCATTATTTACACAAACTTATGAAAAACGGGCACGTTTCCCCCACCCTTGACATTTTTTCTATGTACTGTCAGCAATAGGTGTCACTTCATCAGCATGGCCCCATCTGACTTCAGGGGGTGTGGGTGCTTGTGTGGGTGCAGTTTTACTCAAAAATTCTACCCCCAGCAGCACCATTTCCTTTCAGCAACAGATTTTCATTACAGGGATGCACTTGGGGGTGTTACATCCAAGAGGACTTCCAGTATGTTTCAGACCGCAAAAGCACCAGGAGTGAGAAGGGGAAAAAAAAAAAAAAAAGACTGGGCAGTCATTTGAATCAGTGAGTGACAGGCTGGGCCAGCTCTCTGTATACATTAATAAATTAGAATTTTAATTGTGTCTCTGACTGCAGGAGCTGCTCCAGTACTTTAATATGTACCAACAATTGGCTATGTTATGGAATCCACGATGTGGCCTTCACTGTTGACCTCTGCAACACAATTCCCAGTCTGACTACGGAAACTGTTTGGTTTGATCCTTTCAACTTATTTGAATCCTGACAAATAAGCTCACAGCTGAAAGGTCAACACAGTCATATTTCATCCTCTGGAGCTATTCTTAAGACATCTGCACAACAAAGCACTTCTTTTAGTACCTGACACTGGACCTAGCCAGCACAATCTCTCATTAAAAATGTCCCCAGTGGAAGAGTCTATTAAAAGGCATATGGATCAGCTATGGATTTACCAAATAAAATATTTTTGAAAGCATTAATGTAACGCTTTGGATTATGGCTCTCGACGCTGCCAATAAAACGTATATTTGCCCAATGACAAAATGCTTCATACTTTCCAAAAGAATAATAGCCCGGCTATAAAGCACGAGGTGTTGTCCAGCAGCTGGAGCACAGGGGTGGGAGCCAGGAACTCATGAATCTTAATCCTACCTCTAAACCCAATTCCCTCTGTGATCCTAAGTGAGTTGCTTAACCCGCATCCCTCAGTTTCCCAGTCCAGAACTGGGATAATGCTACTTACTTATCAGACTTTCCTTCTGGGGATGTTTTGGAGATTAGTATTTGCAAAATGCTTTGAAGATGAAATCACTACACCAAAGCTCGACGTTGTCCACACTGGGCCAAGGGCTGCAGCTAACAGCTATTCCTCACTCAGGCAAAACTCCCCTTCAAGTCCCCATCAGCTTTATTTGGGTAAGAACCACAGAATTGGGCCCTCTCACTTTACTGTCAAGGCCTAAAAAGCGATGTTGGCTTTACCTTCCATATTCTACTACATATTTAAAGACCCTAGCATCCATATTTTTGTAGGAAAATAATCTGAAACACATATAAAAGGCAAAAGAAGCAGCAATGCTGTCAGGGAGCTCATGGTGATAGTATATCAAACTAAAAAAAAAAAAAAAAAAGTAGAAAGAGCAAAACAGACATGAGTTTGACAATGTGCTATGACAACAAGAGGAGAAAAAAAAAATCCGGAAAGAATTTGGGGCTACAGAGGCTGAAGCATCAGATATAGAAGAGTGAGATACAATAAATGTCCCAGCTACAGGGCTTTGTGCAACTGCAGCTGAACTGCTGCATTCGGGACCTTATTATCAAAAATCCACTGACATGCTGCAATTGCAGAGAGCAGTAATAAAAGCAATAACCAGCTGCACACCAGCAAAGTGGTCAAGGGTCTGGAAGTGCCAGTTTACGAAATACGTAAGGAACTAGATACATATAATTTGCCAAAACTGGCAAGTATATGTTAGTATCTCAGATGTTTGAGGAGTGTGAACACGAGGCAAGGCAAGGGACTGACTCAGTATTTATACAAGCAGTATTACTTGGAGCAAGAGGATGGAATTAAAGTGGAAAGTTCCTGAGCGTGTGCTTTGTTATGGAAAACTATCTGAAGGAAAATAATAGCAGTCCCACCATCACTTGGGATTTCTAATACTAGAATAGAAAAAAAAAAAAAAAAAAAAAAAGAAGGAAACTGTGATACATGACCTAATAGGTCTTTCTTGTCTTTAACTCCCTGTGATTTATCCCATAAGACTAGCAGAATGTACTCCAAAGCCCCATATGTGTGCATACATCTTCTGTTTGGGAATGCTGTATTGGTTTTAGCTCTCTGAATTCATAACAGCACAAAGCCCTCTAATATTTAGATTTTATTTCTGAAGATGTCCATAAATCAGCAGACAATAAAAGGGGAAAAAACACACCGATGATATGATATCCTAGTATTTCCCAATATCCTTGACACAGCAAATCAACGGTTTGAGTGAACACAGACTACAAATGGAACAGCAATCAAACAGAAATGTTAATGCAAATCTCCTATGCACACTGACACAGTAACAAAAGCTATTCCATTTTGTCATGATCCAACCCTACCAGACGCTAATAAAAGTACACGCTCACGATTTGTAAATACGCCGTGGGTGGGACTTTCAAGAGCACCCAGCATCAATTCTGCTGCCACTTACACCAGCCACAGCCACTCTGTGGACACAGGGAGGAAGCTCCTGAAGCTTCCATCCCAGTATTTGCATGAAAGACGCATTTATACAGCTCTCACAAGCCCCAGACCCTCACGGAGGCTCACAGGCTCCCCTTACCTGAAGGGCTGGCTGTTTGTCATTCCTCTTGGGAGACTTTAATCCACTAACTTGTTGCTGCTGCTGCTGCTGTTGCTGCTGCTGCTGCTGTTGCAGGAGAAGCTGTCGTGCCACCTGGAGAGCCTGCAGGGAGAAAGAGGTTGGAGAATTGAGTTCACAGCCACGAGGGCATGGGGAGCTACACGAACAGCATAGGGGGAAGGCAATCCCTGGTCAGGGGGCACCGCTCCAATCCTGATGCACCTCCACTGAGGAAAGCAGTGGTTTTTCCACAAAAATAACACCTCGCATGCAATGGGGTGATATCCTACCACTGATTTCCCATTTTGACTAAGCAGAAACCCAGCAGCAGCTGATGCTCGCCTCCTGGGTGGGAGCCTCAAGTAACTGCAGGAATCCTGCTGGTGAGCTCCATGGAGATGTTTTTGCCCTCCTGGAGCAGCTCACAGCCCTCCTCACTAATGAGCAGCCTCCTGTTCTTTCAGCTTTCAGATGCCTCCTCTCCAGCAGATCAGGTTGGGTTTACAGAAGAGGGCAGTCGTATATCACTGTCTGCTCCCCTGAGCACCAGAGAACATCAGGGAAGCTTCTGGAAGGGCATGGTGAGAGAAAGGGGAGAAGCAGCAGCAGGCAGAACCGTGCTGAAGGCTGAAAAAGCTGCAAGGAGTCGGAGAGAATGCAAAGAAAAGCAGGGACAGCATTTCACCTCACCAAAATCCAGGACCTGGACTTTGATAATCCTTGTGATTCCCTTTCCAGCTCAGGATATTCCACGATCCTATGAAAATCACTGTCAGCTCATGATGGACCAGCTGTGGGGACTCACTGGGAGGGGGCACAGCAGCAAAGGGACAGTGTGACAGCGGAGGGGCAAGGGACATGACCCTGAAAAGCACGAGCAGGCAGGATGTGGGGGAATTATTGCAAAACGTCATGCAAAGTGAAGAAGAGTCCCTCAAAACTGGAGCCTTTCTCCACCAGGTGGGGAAAAGAAAGCAAGAGGAGATAAGAGAGGGGAAAGACAAAGAGCAAGTCCCTGCCCTGGCTCCCTCCTGGCTCCCCAGGCAGGGGACAGCAAGGATGCTCCCTGCAAGACAGACTGAGGCACAGCTGAGGCTCTGCTGGCGAGACCCCAGCCTGCTGCTCCCGGAGGATTCACCAGCACCGGACCCGGGCCTCCTTGGTCTCCTTGGAGACGTTCAGTACATGTGTAGGTGGAAAAGTGGGAAGGCTGAAGACTTCATTAATGTAAAACAAGAAAAATAGTCCCTTTGCAAGATGCCTACATGGAAGGAGGGAAAAAACCTTCCCCACTCCTACTGTGTATGTTCTCTGAGTGATTTAATTAATACCTATTTAATTAAGAAGTCAGATATGCTTCAGGTTTCACTTGCTCCTTCAAGTTGCAGAGTATTTAATCTCAAGGCAGAACTGCTGGGAAAGGTTTGATATCAAGGTCTGAAAACTCGAATTCAACCCCCCCAGCCCAGTAAAACCTTGCTATTTTATGGCCTAGACCCATCTTTTTACTTTTGGAGAGACGCTGGTCAGCTCAGTGGACTGGAGAACCACCACTGCTGACCAGGGCAAATGGGCAGGAGAGACCTTATAATGCTTTGGCAACAAGCCCTCCTTTCCAATTTAATAACAAGTCTCCACTGGATCAGAAAAACTCTCCAAGGGTGGATGCAATTTCCAGCAGAGCTTGGCACGGTGCAGGTAAAATTAGATTTTGCATTTCGAGTTGGTAGAAACTTAGTGCACCCATAACGATTCTGTATTGGTCCATGTCCCTGCAATGGGTGCAGGGAGCTGCTGGGCATGGATCTGGGCTTAGACACACACAGCCACCACCCCACAACGGTGCATCATCAAGAACCAGGAAACCCTACAGCCTGCCAAAGAATTCAATGTAACAAAAGAAACCTTTATGCAGAAAGCGCTAAGGATGGTTAAAAAATACCTTATTTTTATTGAATTAAGTTATTTAGCTGTTAAAGCATCTTCAAGGGTGGGCAGAGGCAGCAGAAATAAAACCTCAAGACTTAAGGGGATGGGCAACAAATACTCACTTATTTAACAGGGGTGTTGTATGGCTTATTTAATTAATGAATACTTGTAAAGCACTCTGAGTTGCTCAGACAAGAAGCTCTATACAGTACAAGCGCAACATATTATTATATATTATTAAGACTGGCTCTGCAGAAGAATAATTCCAGGTAAATGTGCAATCAAATGATCATTTTAGTTCCCAGTAATTAGATTCAATAGGCCAAAAAAAACACAGAAGTCTTTCTTTAATCATACTCTAAACAATCAGAACATCCCTAACCTTTCAAGCTACAGCCTTTTTGAATAAAACATCATCAACTTATAGATATTATTCCAAAAAGAACCAGTCACCATATGTGTTGTCTCTTTGAAATACAGTTGCTATAGCAGACCCTGCATGCATTTCATGTGATATGATCATATTCTATCCGTTCTGGCAGCTGAGAGGTTGCACAATTAAACTGGCTGCCAGAAATTTTTGAAGATTCCCAGAACAAGTAGCCATGCAAGAAATGCCTGCTCTCTACTCAAGCTGGCCACAAAGCTCCATACAGCTTGGTGGGGTGGCCACTGCCACCATAAACCCTTCCTATGACTGACCCCACACCAACGAGGGTTTCTGGCTGTGGGGACAGGCTGGCACTGGCAGAGCTCTGCTGGATAAAGCCAGAGCTCTGTCTCTGCTCCAGTCCAGCTGCACAGCACCCACTCACTACTACTGAGAGGGTCTCCATTCAAGGTGACATCTACACCATCACATTCCATGTCTAATTGTCACTTGTGCTGGCACAAACCTGGTGAGACCAGAGATACTAAGAGGGAAAGGCCAGCATAGGGGGTGGAGCGAGGCAGGAAGGAAAGAATTAGAAAGAATAGAAGTGGGCTAGAGGGAGTATCAGGGATACAAGCAGCCAGGAGGGACAGGAACATCAATGGGAAAAACAAGGTTGATGCAAGTGAGATGGCAACATGCTGACATTCCAGGGATTGCAGCTTGAAATGGTATTTCCCATTTCTCCTCTCAAGATTTCACTTTTTCACTTACAAATAACTGACAAAAATAAAAGCTGATCGTCAGCTGAGCTCGGGTTTAAGATGTGGAAGGTTGTTTATAGCTCAGATATGGTTCTTACTGAGCATCTGCATCAAGGAGCCACCATGTCCCTTGGTGGTATAGTGAACCCAGGGATTCCACATCCCTCTGCCTTTCTACTTCTCCTTGTCAGCCTTTCCTCCCTCCTACCTCAGACCAAGTCCTGTCCTTACCACTTCCAAGCCTCATCCATACTCCTCACACATGACAGGACACATACAAGAAAGACAGCTGGCTTGGGACACACTGACCCTCCTTCCTCTCACACACAAAACACTTCAAGCCCATTCAGAGTTTGCCTTCATGGAATTACTTTGCTGATGTCAGTTCAAGCAGGGTGGACACCTGCACAATCCAAGCCAAGCAGCATCACACCTCTACCCCCCTCCCCTGGTTCCAGGCAGTGCCGCTCCCGCAGGGAGCTCATCCCTGGATGCAGGCGTGGGAGCCCTGCTGAGGCTGCCGGTGCTGCACAGTGCTCAGCCAAGGATAGACAGGGAAATTAATTTGAGTGAAGTCAGTCCCACAACCTTCATCAGCACGGAGATTCGCAAGCAGGCCTGTACATTAATAAAGCTTCCTGTGGGAGTAGATGTTGCCTTTGATTTGCATGTGAATTCAATGCTAGTGAGAAGTGCCAGACTGTCAGACATGGAGACCAAAGTCTCTTATCTTTCCAAAAGCTTCTGTAGCAGTTTCCCCACATTTCCTTAATCATCTGCCTTGTCCTCAACTTACTGAACAGGCAGTAGAGAGTAAAGCTGGATTCGGTTCAACTCCCGCTGCTGCCAAGTCCTGAAACAAGGGTGCCAGGACTGTTTACTGCTAGCCAACAGCTCTGCTAACGTGGCCCTCTCCTCACAAGCAGGTGCTCTGACATCTCCAAGCTCTTTTCACACATTCCTTCCCACTGTCGTTGTTACATCCTAAATCTCCACCACGTGCTTGCAAGTGAACAATTGCTGGGGCCATGAGAAACCAGCTCGTGTTTGTGTGTCCAGACAACAGTGTGGATGGGCAGGTGGAGATGCCAAGAGCCCCCAAAACCACAGAGGTGCTTCCAAGATCTGGCTCTGTATTTACCAGCAGCCACGTTATCTGCACAGCTCAAAGAGCCTGCAAGCCTGGACAATGCTCCTTGGGACACCCAGAGACCCAGACACCTATCCTGGCCTCCAGCAGTGAATCACAAAGCAGCAGCAACCATCCTCCCCTCTGCACCAAAACACAATCCATAGTGGGGAAATCCTCCTCTTTTTTACTGGAAAAAAAAAAGAGAAAGGAAAGCATCCCCCAGAAACTGACTCTTCCATGGGTTTTGGTCACTATAAACATGAATTTGGAAGGACATCAGGAAAAGGCTGCCTACCAACCAAGTCATCCTATGCCTAAATGCAAGATACAGTAAATGAATTCCCAAGGTGTTTTCTTATCCATTAGGAAATCACCCAGATATAAGGAGATTTTCTGGTGTAAAACAGAGACCAGTAAAAAGGCAACTGAAATACGGCACTTGAGAGACATTGCACAAACTTGGAATGGTATTTCAGAGTCAACACTGGGTGACATCTAACCCAGGAAAAATGTTAGCAGTACATTAACTGTGAGATGAATCAAGCCTGTTTCATTCACAGCGTAAGTGGGAAGTCCCACTGAAAAGCCCTCTCCCTGTGCTTAGGGAAGTGGCAACCATTTATTATTTCCCAACCACTTAAGCACCAGGAGGGAAAAAAAAAGTACAAATTTGAGATGACCAAGACAATTTTATTGCAAGACAGACAGAACGTGACTTGTTTGCCCAGCTGTTGTTTGCCCAGAACACTGGGCACTGTTATCACCCCAGTTACTGTTGTAATTCGACATTTCCATGCAAGCACCTTGACCTTTCAGTTTCATCATCCTCTTTGGGCAAGCTCTGATGAAGGGTAAAAAAATTCAGCCCTGCCTCTCACTTCATGTGGCCAGAAACTCCTGATTCGCAAAAGGGGCTGGGGAAGGGAAATACACTGGAAAAAGAGGGTAGAACTTTAAAAATAGAAATGCTGCTTAAATGCCATATACTTGCTTACAGTGTCAGTACATAAGGAAAACAGTAACAGGATCCAGTCTCATGGAGCCTCTTGCTAACTTGTTCCACCGCTGCAGCCAGTACAAGGCAGCAACTCTCCAACTTTTTTCCATCATCCTATTCCTACTGAAGGAAAAGGGCTCCAGCTCCTCCCTTCCCATCTGCTCCAACCAGTATTAATATCAATCAGTTATTAATGAAATATGATGACCTAAGGCTATAATAGGCCTGGCTGTAACGCCAGGGGAAGCTTGTTTCTGAACCTGAGGTTTATCAAACATGGAAAGATCAATCCAGGGAACTTGAGGATGTATGAAAAGGTATGTACACTGGAGGGTGGGGACATGAGCAGCAGCCATAAGGATGCGAAAGAAAGGGGTGTCCTGTCCCAATTCCCAGGACAGCTGGGCAATAATGAATGGGCTGCCTCCAAAATATCTGCATAAACATGCACCCAGAAATTGCAAGGAGGACACAAAAAAAATCCCATGTGTTTTTACAGATTCCTAAGTATTCTGGGCCTTTCCAAGTGGACAAAGATGCTCATCAGGAAAGCAACTGGAGAAAGGAGGAAGGAAGAATTCCCTGAAATCAGAGGTGGTCCTGCAGCCATCTGAAGTGTCCAAGCAATAAATCTGGAAAGTTGGTTGCCAGTCAACATCATATTCTGTCCATAATTTCAGTTATGGTCATTAAACACCAAAACAGAACAAAACAAGCAGAGAGATGAGAAAGGAGAAGTTTTAAGGGCAAAATCTGCCCTTGGAGCAAATATAACACTACACTGGTCCCAGATCTTGTGTGTTGACCTCTGATAGCCATACCCTTGCAAGCTACCACTGCTGCTCAACTTCCCCACTGAGGTTTGGGCAAAGCACAGCTTTGCAGCAGCAGACATGCAGTTCTCTCAACATCTATTTCTCCCCAAATTTCAGGCCCTGAGGCATTGCCCCATCAGCAGCTCCAGGAGCCTCTCTCAGCAGAGCATGGCCCACCTCCCAAAAGGGCTTCTTGCTTCCCTTCAGTCTCAAAAGGCAAGTACCTTTGTTTCTCCTGGGTGGGACGAGGGGGAATTTAGACTCAGCCAGCAATCTCTCTTCTTTCTCAGCTCCCATCTGTCCTCACACCCCGCTCCACTCCACAGCTGCTCCCAGCAGAGCGGCAAGATGCAGCTCTCAAGCTCGGAAGCCCGGATGCACCCGAGCTTCAGAGATGCTTCATGTCTCTCCCACTCCTGCCTCCTCTACCTCCTCTCCTGCGACACTCTCTTCTCCTGGAGCAGCAGATGTAGAGGAGCGGTGGTAGGAGGCAGACACATTGGAGGGGAGCCCTGCTGCAGCTCTCCTCCGGCAGGCTCAGGAGCCGCACAACGTGTGGAAACCAGCGAGGAGCGGAGCAGTATGCAAAGGGAAAAAAAAATAAAAAAATAGTGCAAAGCGACAGCAGTGGGTAGTGCTGTTCCTCTGGGAGGAACAGAACAGGGGGAGGTGAGATGAACCAACTAGAGAATAGGAAAGGAACCAAAATGAAGAGGAGGAATAAAATGTAGAAGATGCAAAAAAGAGAAGCAGATGTTCTTGCAGCACTTATTCCCTCTGACATTCGTGCCCAGCTCTTCCATCTTCCTCCAGAACTGGGAAATGAGCTGCTACATGCTTCCTTCCCCATTGCCACCACCCTGACCCTGTGCCACACACGGAATGACACAGCCAAGAGCCCCAACACTGCTCCTGGCACTGCAGCAGGGAAGTTTGAGGATAGCTATAGGCAGGACATGCGGCTCTGCTATGAGACACAACTAGGATGCAACATAACCTGGTGAAGCATTCCTGCTGTCCAGCCTTCTCAACCACCTTGGATTCAAACAATCCCCAACCCCATCTCATACACAATTTCCTTGTTTCATTAAATAATCCTCCTCCACCCACCCTGTTCCCAGCTCCCTTGGTGAAGCAGAGGGATGCCCTGAGCCTGGGGAGATGCTGCTGGCTGTCAATACCCAGTGCCTCACTTGGCTGCAGCAAATCTGCAAGGCTGGCTCCATCTAAGGGCTACCAGCCAGCTCGTCATGGAGGGGAACTTCAACAGCAATCCTTCACCAAATAAAATGACCAGCTGGCCAAGAAGACCACAGCAGACTGGTCTGGACAAGTGAATAATAGGTGATTCTTATGCTGGAAAAAGGGAAGGGACCTGAGGTCCACACGTACAAACACCCTGCCCCTGATATGACAGGGGCACACTTGGAGCAAGGGAGCTGGCAATGTGCCTCGTGCTGAAGCATCTCCTAGAATAGTTCAGTCATAAGGAAAGAAGATGAGTCTTTATTTTTCTTCCACAAGACTTAGTTTCTTTCCTCTGGAATAGATCCTGGCTACCAGTTGAGGAGATTCCCTCCAGAAAAAGGCACTGGAAACAGAAACCCTTTCTTCCAAACCCACAGGGTGGAGCTGCCTGTGTCCCAGCTCTGCTGCACTTCGTCCTTGTGGCCACTGAGGTCACTCCTGCCAGGGGCAGGATGAGTGGGCTCCATGCCCCTGCCCTGCCATCCCACAGCCCATCCCATGGCTGGCAAGGTCCCTGCATATGAGGACCCAGCACCACACAGGGGGAAAACAGAGTTTGCCTCCAAAAAAACCGATTTCCATTTTGTAATTTATTCATGAACTCCACCAATTTCAGGGAAAAGGTGGGTGAGGTATTTTATTCAATACTTGGAGACACTACAGGGATGAAAGGGGCAGGCAGCAAAGGAGAGCAGGGTGAGAGATCAGCCTCAGCCAATGCTGGGAACCTGCAAACCCTGAAGCAGCAACAACAGGGACAACGGCTACAAAAATACCTTTTTGAGGCATAAATGAAAATGCACTGCAAAAACACCTTCTGTCCCTTCTTTTAAAGAGTCACAGTCAGGACTCATCAAAGCCACTTAAAAAGTATCTGGCAAAAAGTTCCCAAACATTAAAAACGGTTCTCTTTATTTTGGCATGCCAAGACTCACAGCATGTAGCAGTCTGTACCAGCAAGAAAGGAGGGATGGGCCAACACATCCTGGTAAAACGAGAAAGGATACAAATCTTGGCTCCCCGTTCAAACTGAACCAGAACTGAACTGTTCCTGAGCGATGAAAAAAAATCTTACGGGATTTCCAGCTCATTTCTGTAGGCTCGAGATCAGATTCTGAACTACTGTGTTTATGCAAAAAGTGAACCAGACCTTTGAATATTTGGAGGAGTATTCACTGCTGAGCCGCGTTTTTCTTGGATGTCAAAAGCACGGGAAGTTCTCATATTTTTTAACAGAGAAGAGAAGAGGGATAAGGTGGGGGGGAGAAGGAAGAGGGCCTTTTTGTTGCAACAACATAAATAGTATATTGCATACAGCTGCTTGCGCGCTTCCCTGTGTGGTCAACAAAACAGGGAACATATTTTAAGCTTGTTTTCCAAAACACTGCATGACAAACTTGTACTCAGAGGCCCATGAAATACAGCCCCTGACTGTGGACATCTCACCACGCTCCATCAGACACTCGCTGCTGCTGGGTGAATGAAGGAAGCAAAACATTGGTACAGACCAAAACATGGAAAACTAAAACTGCAAATCACATCTCTGCACTTCTATGGCACAACCTAATTTAGAACCTGTTGTAAAAACCTTAATTTTAACAGATTCTGGTAAAGCAAAAATAGGCAGGGTTCAGATGGAGGCGACAAAAATGATTAGAGGGCTCAGCAGATGCGAGGCAAGATTGATAAGGGTGGGAGTGTTTAGTTTAGCGAGAGATGAGTAAGAGGGGAGATGATAACAAGTACACAAATTGTGACTTGGCCTGAGAGGGTACATCTGGTGCTTTAGCCATTTCTCATAATGCAAGAGAAAGGGGACATTGAATGAAGTCAGGAAGCAACAGCCACCAAAAAAAAAATAAAGCAGATAAAACGAATTTTTTTTTTCCTTTCTTAATATACAACTCATAATTACTCTCTGGAACTTACTGTCACAAGATATCACCAGGGCCAAGAGCACGAGGAGGATGCAAAAAAAGGATTAGACACTCACAGAGATAGTAATGAGAGCATTTACAGCTACCTTTGAAAAGATAAAAATAGAAATCAAGGTACAAATGTTTATGCTTGAGGGCACAAACCAGCCCTTAATTGCTGGAGGCTGGGAGGGCATTTTCCCCCATGGACAGGTCCTTCACGGGCTTCTGCCCAAGGACTTCAGCCAGGGATTGCGAGATCCCCTGTCCAACAGGATACAACTGCTCCTGCTCCTCAGTCTTTCCAGGTACCTCAATCCTCCATCTCTGATCCCAAAGCCCATTCCTCAGCCCATCCTGAGCCTCCTCAACCTTCAGGGCAAGGGGGGCCAGCCACATCCCCTAGCACAGCAGCCCCTGCCCATGTTACCTGGCCCCAAGCTGCTCACTTCCTCTTTCTTCTTTACATCACATTGAAGTTTCAGGTCCTTATTTTGCCAGCCCTTCCTCTCCCTGCTGTTTTGACTGCCATTTTTTTTCTCCCTCAAATCTAAACCCCCAGCTCCAGCCCCTGCCATCCACTTGGGCTCTCCAGGGAGAGCTGACTCCCAGAACCAGAAGGGGAAGCATCCACCTCCTCCTGCCCAGACCCACCAGCGACGCACAGACTTGAACACAACTTCAAGATGTCAGGCAAATTTTCCCTTTCTCGCTGTGAAGCCTTTCCTGAGAGGAAACCCACATCCCTGAGGAGGAGGAGGACCCTCCTGGTGATCCAGCACCTGCGGGGCAGCGGCAGTCAGGCGCTATCACGGACCGCGGAGCTCATCAACGCGCTGGAACTGACATGCGACTCGGGGAGACAAAGAGAGATTCTGAAAGCAAGTCAGTCTATTAAATTTATACCTACCTGCACAATGTGAAGCAAACCACATCTCGGTTTCCTTTCATGTGCATGACAGTCTTAACTTGTTTCTTTTAATCCCATAAAAGCAGCTAAAGCATGCAACATGCTTCCCGGAGATGAAGCAAACCTGTATTTTACTTCCTGACAGTGATTTAGTTTATAGGGTGTTGGTTTGTTTTTTTGTTTTTTTGTTTTTTTTTCAGGGAAGATAATGAGTATTGTCCAAAGCTGGTATTACAAAGGAAATACTACACGCTACAATGCTGGACACCTGGCATTTAAAAGAGAATCCCATAAATTGACACTGTCTGTAACGGACCAAACACAGCTGCAACCCCTCGTACTGCACAGACACCAGCACCGGAGGCTGGGAGATCCCAGCATCTCTCGCCAAGGTTTTCTTTGGAAATCAGCACCCTTCTGAAAATTCAAGGCGTCTCTCATTTAGTCACTCACACCCCAAGCAGGACCGGGGAGATGACCAGGGCTGTATGACTACACAATAAATCCAGCAAATCCAAAGGGCTGGAGCAGTAATCCATGGAAACCTTCCAGGCAAGAGGGGAGTTTAAGTGCTTTTAATTCCCAGCTGCAAGCCCAACAAGCTGCCAGAAGGCAGAGACCACCGAACACAAGGGGTTAATGGCCTTGCTAAAGAAAATGATACACATAATTTCCTTTTATCATAAAACAATACGTTTATTATTTTCTGTATATCTGTTAAAGGGCATGGCCTTCTGAGTGGAAAACAAAACACAGCTTGGTCACATGTTTATTTGCTTCAGCTACTCCCTTTCCCTTCTGATAAATAATCAAACATGCCATCCAGAAAAAACAAAACCAGTGAGCTGGGAAATTTGATGGTCATCAAATAGACTAAGATACCAAGAAAAGCAGCCCACTGTTCCCACAGAGAGTTTTCTGCCCCACACCTACACTAACATCTGAGTAAATAACTTCAGTCACTCTTTCCATTTTCCCCATGAAATTACTCCTACTGTTAAACAAATTGTCCTTAAGGCAGTTGCAAACACCATTTTTTTTTCTGCAAAGTAGAACAACTTCTGAACATTAAAAAGCCAGACTAGCAATATATTTTCAAAATATGTTTGTTGTACTTGCGGTTTGGCTGAACACACAGCTTGATTTCTCTCTCTCTCGCTCTCTTTTCTAGGAAGATGGGGGTTTACAGTTTAAAATTTTAAAGTGTATTTGGATCTTGGAGAGGCAGGAAAAGCCTCAAGGAGGATGGGTTTTCTCCATAGGGCAGGCAGCATATTTTCCATTTTCTCTTATGTTTCACACTATACGAGCACCACGAATGCTTGCCAAAAAAAAAGTTACCTGCTATTTCAGCAGACTTTTGCGGGGGGAGAAACCACTGAGAAATATCAAGCAGTTTTTTAAGTCACTTGAACAGAGGGGGAAAAAATTCAGCATCCGTGTTGTGACATGGATTACCCAGAGGATCTACACTCTCTTCCAACAACCCCTGAAGACCATTCATACAACAATCATTAATACTGAAAAACTGCAGAGAAAATCCCTCACGTGAGAAGTTAACAACCATTACCCGGCGTGAGCACGCTTTCCCTTTCCTTTTGTAGTACCACAGGTCTAAACAATAGTCATATGAATGAGATAATAGCCATGCTTGTCTCAGCAGCCTGATTTTTATTAGCATGAAATTGGTACAAATATTAGCGAGGCTGGTTCGCATGCGGTGCCAGAGCCATGATGCAAACAATTTGCGGAAAACAAAAAAAGCCACTTGGTAGGTTTGCACCTCTTCTGCTGCCCAGAGCAGCAGCCACGTTTCCCTTTCTTGGGAGGATTTGTTGTTTAGGTATTTTTGGCAGTTGTGCAAGGAGAAGCTGCAGCACCCGGCGAGCAGCAGGGATGGTGGCACACAACTGCTCCTGTGCCAGAGGGGCATCGCAAGGTGACAGGTGCCCCAAAAGAGGACTCAGTTCTCCAAAGCCACACCAAAAACCCCACCCTTGTCAACACTGCCACAAACAACCTGAACTGGCTGCTTTTGCTTCAAACCAAAGCAATTCCCCTCTCCTGTGCTCCAAGCTGCCAAGCTCCTTGCTGCGCAAGGCAGCGCATTAAAAGTTCAGCCCTGCCTGCACGCTCCTTTCCTCTGAGCGCTCGCAGAGAAAATGAAGAGTTTAACAGAGTGAGCTCTTACTGTCTGCCTTTAGATTTCCGTCTTCGCGCTGGAGATGTTTCTGGCTGTTTCTGTGAAGCGGGGGCTGAAGAATGGTAAAAAGATGTTTGAATAAACAGGAAGTGCCGTGCAGCCGGAGCACAGGCTGGAGGGAGACGCTGGAGCACTGCCCTTCGCGGCAGCCACCGGGCTCTGCCTCCACAGTAGCAACCTCTGCTTTTACTAAACGACAAAGAAACCGCAAAGCATTCCTTCCCTAATTCTTCCCTTGCGAAGCGGTGAGATCAGCTGGAGCTCACAGGTAATCTCAAAGTTGAGTTTAGCACTACACCCGGCATAAAAATCTAGTGACTCTGCACTATTAAACCCCTCCATCTGTGAGCAGAAACAGGCAGAACTAATTATATCCCCAACTAGACCGAACAGCAGCCAGAAGCACACCTCGCTTCTGTATCTAGGCAAATTCGGATTTGCACGGAAGTCCAGCCAAGCTTGACGTTCCTACCCTCGACAGTGCTGTGACTTGCTCTGGAAACCGGCTCGGGAGGCTGGCCGGGATGCAGAGCTGTTTTCTCTAACTGCGTGAACTGAAATATAAACAACCGCCCAAAAAACACAACTTGTCTTGGGCGCAGGGACTCGCATTCAGCATCTCTGAAAGTGTAACTTCAGCATTCCGGCAGATGCCACCCCTCCTTCATCGTCTCCTTCCCTCCCTAAAACAAACTACCTATTTAACTGGAGATGACTAACTAACCGTCTCCCCACCCAATTATCAAAGCCCTGTCTGCTGTCATATTGGTGACATGACACAGATATTGTCAAGAGAAAGTAAACTGGGGCTGGCACTCAAAGGCAGCTCGTGAAGAGATGAGCAGTCGAACAGCCATATTCAATAAAAAAGAGGAACAGGATTCCTTTAGAAAATGTATTGCTGTTGTGGCAACGTGCTGCTGCCACTGAAGGGACTGATTTGTTATTTAGCATGTAGTCTTGGACTGTCTGTCATTCTGGGTGCTAATGCTCTGCTAAAATAACTCATTGGGAGCTGTCAGTGGGATGTTTACATAGGCCCCCAATCTTTTCTTCATACAAGGAAATTTTTTACTGGAATTCATCTTCTTTTGATCTCACATTCAAAGCAACAGCAGCTTGATAGACATGCAAGTCTGAAAGCAAATCCAGACGCTGAAGATAAACCGCCAGAGTATGACAGGCAGGAGCATCTAAAGCTTATAAAAATGAAGAGAACAGCATGTCGTCTGAGTATTACAATAGCAGAAATCAAGAGACATATTAGGTGGAACTGATCAGCCACAAAAACAGTTCAAAAGGCAGATCATAGAAACAGAAGACTAAGCTAGAAAAAAAATAAAATTGGAAAGATCTGCTTTACAGAGGCATCACCTCCTTTCTGAGCACCGCGGCGTTTCCGCTCCAGCATGTAAACTTAGGGGGAAAAAAAAAGAACAGGACTGGTGCTGTCTCTACTAACTCAGCAGTTCTTACCTTCAACTCACCAATTAATTTGCCAAGTGTACGTTTCAATTACGTGTTATTAAAAGTGAAATAAAAATAGGACACTGTGCCACTTGCACCTATAGCCCAGCCCTCCCCAACACCACAGGGATGGGGAATTGGTGCCTCACCATTAGGAACTGCATCCCCTGCAAGATGCAAAAGGGGCTCTGGCCTGAGCCCCTGCCACCATTTTAGCTAGTTCATCTTCCCAAGGGCTGAGAGTCTTGGGATGCTCCTGAGCTCTGCCTCTGCCACTGGTGCAGAAATATTAGTCCAGAAGGTAATTTTATTTAAATTGAATTACATGTGCCACAGACTCCACAGCTACGTTCCAAAGGCGACACTTGCCGGGAAACAATTGCTGAAACTTTCTCTAGAAACCCATACATTTTTAATTTTTCTTCCCCAAATAAGCTTCTTATTCTAATTGAAGTCAGCAAATATAATGAAAAAGTAATTCTCAAACAATTTTGTACTTAGAGCTATTTGTTAACAAACACTGAATGAGCAGCAGTGTTAGGTTAAAGGGCAGCAGGATTCCACATTATAATTTAGCCTGCGGTTATTTCTGATTAAGAACACCCTCCGGGACGGCAGAGCAAGATCTTCTTTTGCAGCAGGCACAGCTTTTAAAATTAGCCTCTTCTCAATAATAAAACCAACAGGAAAACTGTGGATTTAAAACTGTATTAACCAATTTGAAGTGGTGCAATCAGTTTATGTCTTGCTTTCTGCAAACCACTGGTCCCTGCCTTAGTCAAGTTTCAAATGTAAAAATGCTGCCTGGATTCTGAAACTGTTGTAAGAAAGTCACCTTCTGTCATGCTTATGTAGCTATCTAATGTGCTAAAGGCTGATTATTTATCTTTAAACTGTACTAGTTTAATCTTTTAAGGTCACCACTAATCTGCTCCAACCTTTTAAAAAATAGCAGCTTTCAAGACTTACTGTTGGAATCACTAACTCTGAGCTGAATGTCATTGTAAGGGATACATTAGCCAGAATGAGTGTAGTTTTACAATGTAAACACCAAATATAAATCCCCACCTAAATGAGAAGAAAAATATTATGTCCATGCCAGGAGAAATATCGGTAAATAAGGCCAACGCAGTATTATTTCACACAAATATCATTCCAAATCATGTTGCTATTTCTTTCTCCTCCCCCTCCCTTCCCACAAAACCTGGGTATAATTTAAAGGATCATTAGATGTTTTTTCTTTATCTTTTCCCTTTCTCAGCAGCAACTTTGTCTGCCTGCTGCGAAGCCTCCTGACTGCATTTGGAAGTTGTTGTAAAGTCCAAAACCCCCTCATAGGTTATTTGTGTGCATGTGCTGCACAGCAGCCTTTTATACTCCTCTTTTTCTTTTTCCCCTAGACTTTTTCTGGACTTGAATGTCACAGTAGACCTTGAATGTGAAATGGCTTCAAGCTAATTGCTTTAATTGCTTGAAGATGTGCAGGCAGGTGAAACCTGATCCCCTTGGCCATTGTAGAGACCAGGAACAACACAGGAATGTTTACATAGTGGTTTGAGTTTAATAGACAGTAGAGCTGAGTTTCAGACAGCCAGCAAAAACACAGCTAATAGGTGACCTCTTAATGTAGTCCTCCTTTTTAAAAACAAAATACAATTTCGTTTTATACAAGACAATGTCCCTAAATGCCAAGGTTATCTGCTTGACTTTTTGAGTGAGCATGCACTGCATTGCACCTGACATTTATACCAGAAACTCTATCCTGAATGCATTTCCCTCTACCTTAAAACAAAAAGCACTTTATGTGTCAGTCACCTTACAAACAGATTAGAGCTGGATGGGGTTTCCTCCTAAGTGCAGTCATTTTAATTTAAAATTGAGTGTTTCTCACCACTGTCATACTCCTTCCCCCTCATCCCCTGGGCACTCCTACCCTCTGGTGGGCACTGGCACCAGTCCTTGGAAGGGTCTTCTGGAAAGGCCAAGTACTTTTACTGCTTTTCCAGAGCTTCCACTGCATTTGCACCACACTGTTAAGATACAGACTGGCTGCAACACACTCTTGCAAAGGCACAGTTTGGTTTAACACACGGCACAAATTCAGCAGCTCTTCCTCAGGCAAAACTCTTCCTGACTGAGAATTGCAGCATTCGGGGTCACTGACGATCACATTTGCTTTCCAAGAATCATGAGGTAAGTAAAACACACTTGAAACCAGCCAAAGACCAGTGAGCAGGTACAGCACAAGTGCAGAAAGCAAAGACTGAATTTGGCAACAGCGGTAGCATAAAGGTATTTACTGTAGGTCTAGTCCAAAAAACAAACACTGAAAACAGGTAACACCAAATAGTCACTTTCCTGGCACAGGAGCTTCAAGTTTTGTTGCCAATCCTAAAAAACAGTTAAAATCACTTGTATTGAGAGAATACCAGCTGAGAAATGGCATGTGTTGTATCCCAGACAAAAAGGAATAAATAAAATAACATTTATGGAGGAAGGAAAAAGGGAAGGCAAACTGAGACAGGAAGACTGGAAAAAGCACAAACACACTGAGGCAGAGGAGATGAGGCCAAACTAACGCCTATTCGATAGGAACGAGAAAGGAAAGCAATTCCCTGCCACACAGCCCTGCAAATAAAGGGCATTTCTAGTCTGAGCTTGGCAATTCCACTCAAAAAGTTTCAAATTCTCTAGTACTTTTCACTGGAGCTACCAAACCCTAGAACAGAAGCAAACAGAAGCAGGGGGGAGGCTGCTCCAGCCACTCTGGATGTAAACTGTGGCTCCCAGGAAGACAATAGATGCTGGCTGCTCTGCTCTACCTTGCCTGCTATTCCCAATCCTCTGAAGCAAATGAGTAACTGATCTTAAATAATACAGAACAAAGGGAACAATAGGAGCTGGAAAGCAAGCTGGGATACTTGGGAACATGCCTCTTTCTTTTGAGAGAGAATCTCGTCGGCACTCAAGCACACACAGTGCTATAGAATCACAGAAGTTGTTGTCCTGTGTCATCCCCCCCAGTCTATCACCTCCTTAAAAGCTCAAATTCCAGCCACTGTGGGGTTTTAATAGACTTTTTTTTTTCTGTACGGCCTGAAAGATTAAGAAAAAAGGAGAAAGTTCGGAATACGGGAGAGGGGGAAAAAAAAAAATAGGACAGTGTCAATTTAAAGATTTAGTATAAACTAGTCCAAGCCTGTGGGAGGAACGCTAAGTGGAAAAAGTAAACATGGTCCCCCCAAGAAGTTCCCCTGGAAGCTGAGCAGGCAGCCAGTGCCTGGTACCCGCTGCCCCGCGCCCGGGGAGGTCAGCCCAGCTATGCTAAACTGACAGGTTCAGTTTACAGCAGGCCAGCACTTTGTTTGGATATACTGGCCTTGCTCACCGCCAGCTTAACAACAGATGGCTCGAAAACTTTCATTATGTTGCAGAGGGCTGAACTGCAAACAATCGGGAAAACTGTGAAAAGTTTAACTCCCTGCGAGCCGAGCGCGGAAGCGCTGCCCTCGCCAGCCGCCGTCTCCTCCCGCCCCGGCCATGGGCGCCTTTAAATTAATTAAAGCGGGATGGGATGATTAATCATACCTGCAGCACACGGTCCTGGGGATGCCTGGGAAAAAGAATTTGCGATTTGACAAGGTCATTTCAATAAAAGTAGCATTCCAGGAGAAAATGGACTTTGACGGATTGCAAAGCTGATTTTAAACCTTCCTCAAGCCTCTGGCTCTAGGAAAGTTATAGAAAGTTTCTGCAATAATCCTCTAATCGGGGTTTATCAGGAGCTTTCTGATGAGAGTTCTTCCATCTACAGAAACAGAGCCTATGTCCCTCATATTCCCTCTTCAAATTTTCACCCTCCATGGCAAGAGAAGGCCACCAAATAATCTAACACGCAGATCTGAATATGATTTATCCAAATCTGTGTATAATTTAAATATTCATCTAACTGATTTGATTCATATGCACCCTAATATCTTTTAATGCTCTAAGGCAGGTTATAAATGCACCTTCCAAGGTTTAATTCAATTGACAGACTTACATACATCTCATCACTGAAAACGCGTTATTTTATATTATTCAAGAAATGAACAAATCTGTTTTCCACAAATGTATTTTAAAAGCGACTCTTTCCTGTTATTGAAAGAAAATTGTGTTTATTACTCCTTTAGCATAGTGTAAACTCATAAACGTCAACAGAGAGTACAAGGAAAACTGTCAACTAAATATTGTTTCCTTCATGAGCTGCTCTTCCAAGTCAATTACGCCTTTCAACTTCTGGGGCATTGTATGATAAACTGGCAGTAAAAATCATTCACATTAATATACCATGGTGCCTTGCCTGCAAAAGGTAATTAAAGAAGTAAATGACTCATAAGAATAGACATATTAGCTGCAAAATGAAAGGCAACTGAGCTGCCACATGAAAATATGTACCATTAAGATACTGCATTTTCATATTCCTGTAATCAGCTTCAGTAGACTAATGCTTATTTAATCCAGTTCTCGCCTAAGTCCATCAACAACTGTTTTTTGCTGTTTTCTCCTTGACTGAACATTATGTGTGCAGGTTTGGAATAAATACTGCAATAAGATTTTTGCATAGTCAATTGAAGAACAGGTTTTTTATCTTTTAAAAACTATTTTTCTTTCTCACCAAGAGAAATACAGCAGAGAAGGATATCAAGAAACCCCACTTTTCCCGGGGATTTTTCAGTGTTGATATGCTTTGAGTGAAATATACACCCTGGTCTAGCATTAACCATATTACTTGTGAAACACAGCAGGAGATCAAGCCCCATCTTCTAACTTTACTGTTCTTCCTATGGGAAAGGTTTGCCTTGATAATGTGTGTTTTCATTAAGGTTAGAAAAATTAGACAGGCTTTCTTGAGTCATTGACACAAGGTGGGGCAAGGAGAGGAATGGGCACTGCTGGATTTGTGGAGGAGATGGAGCTGCAGGCTGGGGACCCATAGGGACATCAGTCCCTGTGAATGATTTGCTCTGCCCAGTCCAGCCTCAGCTGACAAGACTCGAACTCCAAACCCACACAGGCACCATCCTGGCATCCCACCTTGGCAGCAGGACTGCCAAGCTCAGCACAACACACTCCTGATTTTTGGGAAGGGCCATTGCTAGGAGCTCACCCTGCAGTGCACATCTCAGCCCAGCCTGTTTCTGCAGCCACCACATAAACCAAAGCCTTTTGGTGAAGGGTCTTGGGTCAAACCTCACAAGTCCATCCTTCTCCTCCCAAGGAGGCAGCAAGGAAACTCAGGGAACAAAGTACAGCTGTCTCCAAAAAAAAAACCACTCTTCAAAATACTCAAACATTTTTAACTTGTCCTGTTTGTGAGCAGTAATTAAAATATTCTTTTCATCACAATAATAGCTCTGTAAGGCCAAGATCCAAACTGCTTTTGACTGCACAGCTCTCACGATTATTTCATTTTCTAAAGTACGGGGTGGAGTGAACTCGAGTATCTCAGACATTGCTACAGTGCTCTGTTGACAAATGCTGACTTTCCTAAACGGCAGACGCCGTGTATGTACCATCCATCCTTTATTTATTGTGCCCAACACAGGTTTATCCTTGCAAAAAGAGATTTTTCAATAAAAATCTTCACACATTGCTTCGCAACCTGCATTATATGTTGCTTATTTATCACTATCAGTACAAAATAGTGTAAGACTTAAAATGTAGGATCAATCATTATTTAAACTGTATTATTGCTTCTCCATTTGAGCAGACATCACTCTGTACCCACAATTAATGAGCTCTAGTCCTTTTTCTAATTAAGGAACAAAGGTTCTTGTGTGCAGAGTATAGAGTGACACTGTCTAGAGAACACACATTTAAACAGAAGAGAATCCTTCTAATTACCTTACAATAGGATTTTTCATATCCAGGAACATAATAGGATCAAGAAATTAGAGTATTTCCAACAGCATTTACAAATAAGTCATTACAAAACACTGTTAAAAGGGAAAAATGCATCCTAAAAACAAGGGGACCTTATGGAGACTAGTGCCTAGCACTTCAGTATTTATAGAATTAACCTTTGAGCACTGATACAGGGAAAATGAAACACAGAAATTATTTTATAGATGTGTATACACTGAGATAAATCCTAAAAAAATGAGGAGTCAGCTATTAGAGCCTAAACCACTTCAGGCTCACAGAGATTAGGATCCAAACACGTAATTAAGAAAGTCAGAAAGGTAACCTCGCTTTATCCAGTAATTAGGGCCGTTAGAAATCGGATACTGTCTCTTAAAAGTGTTACAAATACACGGCACTACTAAATAACCTGCACTGCTGGGAAAGTATACTCCCTATCAAGGGCAAAGCTGCTATACACTGAGGTAACAGTAAATGACAGACTGTTGTTCAAGTCCATTAGCTGCTATGTGATAGGAGCACATTCACTAGCACACGACCTGTGAAAAATCTTAGATCTCTTTAAATCTTTGAATTGGATTGCTGCATTAATTCTTAAGAACTGCAATCCTTCAACCAAGTCAAATTACCCTCATTAACAGGGGAAAAACTGCCTCTGCAATAAGTTAAAAAAAAAAGAGATATTTATTACCTATAATCACTTTCACGTACTTCACCTGGAAGTGTGACAAACTGGGACAACAACTTGCAGAGGCTGGCACCAGTTCAGCTGCTGGTGGGGCTGGGGCGGAGGGGACGTGCGGTGTGCGCGTCACCCTCGGTGCCTGTGCGCGCTCCTGCGCCGACACTCGGCGTGAATGCGTGTGCTTCTCGGGGAAAAACCTCAATGAATGTTCTAAGAAAAGAAAAATCACTAAGAATAAGCACAGGCACTGAAGCGATCTGTGTGTGTGCCACTGAAATAACCGCAAAAGAGGAGGGGAAATTCTTCAGTTATTCAAGGCTTGATTAGAACACTGCTTCATAATTAGGCATGTTACAAGTATTGTCATCAACCAGAAAATTCATGTACTAACTCAAAGGTCTCAGAAGCTGGCTCAAGCCTTCTATTCATTAACAACATCTGCTATTAATGTTTAACCCTCATAAACTTGCACCAAACATTCAGCATTCAACAAAGCTTAAAAATAAATATTTTGTTGTGCTGTTTTATCCGCGTGGTGATCTGCTCAGTTGTGTGGGTATCAAGAACCACTACAACAGCCAGAGAGATAATGGACAAATATTTGGTCTTTGTTGGAAAGGAGATATTCCTTTCTCCAGTCACTGCTGCTCTGCACTTCAGATGCTACAGCTCTCGAGCCAGGCCAGTGCTGCACAATAAACAGCAATGCAGACATACAGATATACATGCACCTATACGGTGGTATGAATAATTTATTCTGAAGATGAAACTC
Organism: Acridotheres tristis; assembly: GCA_037013685.1. Classification (NCBI taxonomy): domain Eukaryota; kingdom Metazoa; phylum Chordata; class Aves; order Passeriformes; family Sturnidae; genus Acridotheres; species Acridotheres tristis. The sequence goes on along the minus strand of CM072899.1, from coordinate 4,136,142 downwards.
CCTGGAACAATCTTCAGGATGAGTGTTCTAAAGGATCCTCCGTTTAATTTTTTTCTAATTTAAAAATGGGTGTTCCTGGGACAAAAGATCCCCTGTGAAATGGGGACTGACTAAGTCCAGGATCCAGAAATGAGAAACAGAGCGTTTCATCTTCACTTTACTGCTGCGAGTCCAGATGAGAGCCCTGATCTTGCAGTCAGATCCTAATGGGCAGATCCTTGGAAGGGCCTTTGGAAAGACTCATTTCCACCAGTGTGGTTTTAATGTAAGCGTTGCAATCTGCTCGTGCAGGCTCATTTACAGCGTGGAGACAGAGCTAAGTGGTGAGCTAATGCGACCCTCTAATGACTCCTGGAAGCGCATCCGGATATCCCCGGTGCCTGTCCCTCTTCCCGGGGATGGATGTCGGCAGCACAGCCACTGCTGGGCCCATCCTGGATGGCAGGGGCAGCCTTGGAGCACTGGTGGGCAGGTCCCACAGCTCCCTGCCCTCCCTGCTCGCACCGACCCCTGCTCAAGCCCACCCCCAAGTCTCCACAGAACCTGGAATTCCAGCACTAGGCGGGTGAAGATCCCGCCTACACTCATCTCACCATCATTTTCTGATCTGCAGCAACGCCAAGATACAAACCAAGCCACAAAAGTAATGAAAAATACAGCTCTTTTTGTCTTCAAACATGACATTCATGGCGGATTCACTGTCTGCATGTTGCAGCACGCTCTATTCTTAGCACCGTGCCTTTTAAAGTTAGGCCCATTATTTTCTACGGTGTATCAAGATCAGTATGTATAACATATGCCATATTGTTGACACTTCCCTGGATGTACTGCACACCATATGCCTAAAGCACTAAAAGGGGTGATGAACAGAGTGGCAATACTGAAAGGAGAACAAGATACACCAAGCATGTTGAATGAATTCAGTTATATAATTCAGCCAATAAGGGTTTCCATACATTTAACAATCTCCTCTATTTTTTTCTCCCCCCGTTTTCTTTCCCCCCTCCCCCTTGTATAAAAATGAATTTAACAACTTTCCACTGTGAAAAGTTAACACGCTGGACACGTATTCAAAGCAAACATTTAATCACAGTGGGCCCACCAGGTCTAAAAAGTATACATGTAAAGATAGATCATATATAATCACACCAATAAAACAAACAAAAAAGGACTATTCATACATTTTAGCAATAAACTAAAAAAATAAAACATACAGTTCTGCTCCTGCTTCCACTTGTCCTTTATTTTACCTTGCATAAATCTATACCCCAAGTCCAATTCCTAGAACTAGGGAAGATGTCATCTTGCCCATCTTCAGAGCTTTATTTACTAGTTCCTCTACCAAGAATTATTATTTGAAGAACTCAGAAACTAATGCTCTCTTACACTACAGTATTTTTGTCCAAATCTTCTGGAACGGATTATAAAATTGAAATGTAAGAAGAACACAGCAGAGCTATATTTATAACACGAATGCTGCTCTTCAGCATCTGATACATACACATGTGTATCCTCATTTTCATGCCATCCCTCAGCACGCTCTAATGGGTACACTAGCTGCATACTCGTCATTAAAATAAAAGAAAAAAGAGGAAAAAAGGAACTGACTCATCACCAAGAACAGTTTTGACAGTACTTGCATGCAAAGCCCTGGCAGAGAGGTTCAAGCTATTTACTTGTGACCAGATACAAATCACAAACTTTGGACTGAATTAATAATTAGAGGGGAAAAAAACCCAAACATGCAAACTCTTAGCACAGGTACAGGCTGATGCACAGGTCTAATCTCTGAGTTTAGTCCTTGGAGTTATGTGCTACCTGGAGGAAGGAAAAGATCTGGAAAGCAGGTATCACTGCAGGGAATTCCCACTGTAGAGACACTGACAGGGTCAGGAGAAGAGAAGAGCGATGCAGAAACACCCAGCAGGAACACACAGGACCCTTCCAGGGGGAGAATCCCAGCTAGCATCAAGCAGAGGGGAGGGGCAGGGAAGCAGGCTGCTCTCCTGGCACACCAGGAGCACAGCCAGCTCCTCACAGGGATGCTGCTAATGCTGTGGAGCTAATGATGCCACGCAAAGCTGAAGCTTCCCCGTCCTCTGTCGTTAGTGCCACTGTGCACCCACAGGCAATGGATCAAAGGGGCTATGAGAAGATAAGGAGGAACCATTTTAATTTCAAAACATGAAAATTCTGGCATGGGAGATCACTACAGAAGATCAGTTCTGTTATGTATCCATGGTGTGTTGAAGGGGAACGTTGCATTTTAAATGTACACACACACACATCTATTTATCTGAGTAAGCAATATCATTAGCAGAATAAAACAACCTAAAAGGAACATGGGCCTTTTGTTAAAGTGGAAGACAGAATCTTCTTCATGAAAAACATCAAAGAAAAGGAACACATGCTCATGTTTAAAAACAGTCTACGCCTAATACAGAACATCAAGATGTTAAAAAAAACCAAAACCAACACAACCAACAAAAAACCCCCCCTTTGCTTCACAATATTTTCCTTAGAAACTAACTTAGTTTGTTTCCTGCTGACCAGGAAAGAGCTGCCAGTGCCCATTTAAAGCACTGGCCGTGCAATCCACTGAGAACTCAGATAAGAATTAATATACAGAAACTTCACATTGTCAAAATTAGGACAAGTGGAAGTTTTGTGAGTGGAAACACTTGCACTGCATCAGTATTAGGCCAGAAGGTAAACAGAGGAGTATGTTCCAAAAAATTAGAAAAGGAAGGGGTTTAGACAGGCATGCCAGTGCCTGCTCTGTTCCTGCTCTGAGCTTTCTCTGGAGGAAAACAAAACAAAAGAAAGAAAAACAAAACAGCTGCATTTTGCAAAAGCCACGACTGTACAGCTATTTGCAGAGGGAAGTGGTGAGCAGGCAACACCTCTTGTCAGCATCCCTGGGGCTGTGCCTTCATCAGCACTGGCCATGAGATGTCAAGTGAGGGTGTGAAAAAGCCTTTTACCTTCTGGTCTCTAGCTCGGGGCTGGTCCAAGCAGAGCACAGCCAAACTTTCTACTGGCTGTTGGCGACGTTAGTTTGATGGACTTCGTCCAGTTGCTTGTGGACTACTGTCCATATTAGGAAAAAATCCCCACTTGATGCTGGCACGGGGATCCAGCCCTGTCCACAGACACCGGCAGCACTACAGACTTTGCCTCAGCAGCCAGGTTGAGACACAAGGATCACAGCCATGTCACTGTGCCCAGGATGCTTAATAAACAGAATCACATAAAGCCAAAAGCAATTCTACCATGGCTAATTAAAACATCCCTTGTGCTTGCTCTGTAACAAAACCCACACATCAACACATGAGCAACAAAAACAAAAGTAAAAAATCCCCTAAAACCACCCTGTGGTGAACTTTGTTTCCTTTTCCGAGCGGCGCTGGTGACGTTTGCAGGGGAGCTCAGGAGGGTAAAAGGGGCATTGCCACCAGGAAAGCTTTTAATTCTGCCAGGCAGATCCCCCAGACCCGTAACAAGCGTCTGCTTCCTACCCACCAGGCCATTAATCACCCAGACTCCTAAAAGGTTCAATTCATGTGCCCACTCAGAGAACTCATGAGATGCCTGATAGTCATGTGTCATTCGAGAAGGGAACAAAACTGTATTCTTCTCTGAACTGTGGTAGCTCCTATTACCAAGAGACCGTCTCCCCTGGGAGCGACCAGAAGAGCAAAATGAAGGAGAGCTGACTCAAAGCTCTGCCTCACAAAGACACGTAATTGATGCAGAAGGGAAAGAGAGTTATTAGGAATATGCTGCTACCCTTATTTTGCCAATAATCTGGGGAATTGGTGAAAGGGTTTTAAAAGTGGTGAAAAATATCTCCAATTTTTACTAGATACATCCCAGACAGACAGGCTGCTCTCCAGGAAAGACTGCCTTCCTCCTTGGATAAGAGCTTGGCAAAAGCAAAGGAGGTTTTTGCCACCTTAAAATGGAACCATTTCTCCTAATGATTAACATCACTTTTCCAGGGACCTTTTGAGCAGCTGGAGGTGATGCCTGGCCTCTATGCGTGCTCACAAATCCTTTGCTTCTCTTGATATCCCCTGCTTCAAAATCTCAGTCCTTATCTACTGATGCTCTTAAAAGCCTGGGAGATACCAGCCTGAGTCTACGTGAACCAGGGGTAACTGACCCCCTCAGACTGGGCTGAAATGTGACACACAAATATATCATTTGACACTGCCATTTCCTGTACATGACAGCTGGGAAGGAAAGGGTATGAAAAAGGGAAATGGGCACTTTTTCAGCTTAAAAAATAAATGGTTGTATTGCTCTGCATTTGATAAAAAATTAAGGAAAAACAAGCAGGAAAAATCCTGCCGTCCTGCTGCTTCTTACTGCTTTTCTTCCTTTAATTCCTACTGCTCTACTAGGTAAACTAATGGATAAAACTGAGAAAAATGTAAAACCTACGAGCACCCCATCAATTGCTTCACATCCTTGTTATTTTCCTGGCAATACCCATGCCTCAATAGAAATGTTATCCACATTGTCTTTTTTCAAATTTTTCCCCTTACAAAATTCAGCTACAAACTAGAGAGTGCAACTAAGTTTCAGGCAGCCTGGCACATTCACTGCCACTGGATGTTTTACCTTTCTCACTAGCAACTTTTGATCTCTCAGGCTTTGGGAACACTAAGCTGAACTGATCTCCTGCTGTAATTCATAATTACCAATTCACAGTTATTTCAGCACTCTGTAGATGCCAGCCTGCTGCTCAGGTATCAATACAGAACTGAAAAATGCCGAATTTTTCTGACCAGTTGACATTTTTTTCAGAATTTCCCCCATTCCTCCATAGTGCTACAAAAACTGCGCTGAGCTGCTGCTGTTACTGAGGAGCCAACCTGGATGCTCTGTGCTGCACAGAGCAAAGAGGAGGCTGCTTTCAAAGGGTTTACAGCGTTGAAAAGGGGGTTATGATATATAAACAGCCCTTTTCAGGTTCAAAAAAAAATCTTCTCTTCCCATTCAGCATCGCCATTATCCCTATTGGTTTCCTCTGCCTGCAGCTGCTCCCCAGCAGGCAGATACAAAACGCGGCTCCGCGGGCGACGACCGTGCTCAGCCCTCTCCCCTTGGCAGGAACGTGTCACCACGATGATCTCGCTCCAGCACAGGAGAAAAAACAGCCACGGGCCACAAAAAACAGCCACCATGGGCCACAGCTTGGTCCCAGCCCAAGGAGGGGGCAGAGCTGCCTGTGTGGGGCTAATGGGGCCATCCCGGTGGCCACCTCCGTACCCACAACACAATCTCGGCTATTGTTCTACAGCCATGAAAAATTAAGCTGGATGGTTAAAATTTCCCACTCCAAGTGTTGGTATGAGGCCCTGTAGTATATTTTGCTCTCGTGGCTTGCCTATGGGACCTTCAGCAAAGGAAGTCCATGCTGGGAGTGAATGTAAAATATGGGACCGTGCAGGCTGGAGGGAAAGTCTTAACCAGAGTGTTTGAATTAAAGTGTTTCACCAGCAATCCTTCATTAAGCCTTTGCTCCAGCTTGTCTTGCAAACTACTAGCAACATACATTCCCTTCAAAATAATCCTGAAATCCTTCCACAAAACTAAAAAGCCTCTTGTCCACCATCTGGATTTTACAGACAGGGCAATGAAAACACAGAGATGAGAAGAATTCAACACTGGAAACAATATTCATGAACTGCAAACAGACAAGTAGTTCTGAACATTCAGAAGTTGAATTAGATGCAAAAAGCATTTTCTTTTGTTGCTTACTACCATAACTCAAACCCTTTCTGATCCTCTCTCCAATATAATCAGTGAATTTACAAATTGGTAAATCCTTGTGTTCAATTTTTGGTGCTGCAAACAAAACAGAAAATGATCCTTTTAATCTTCCAACAACCTTAAGACAGAAACACTTCACTATTTCCCTGTTTGGTGGGGAAACATGCCAAAATACCAACATCCCTGGCTGAAGCTTGACTGCGCTGCAGTTTAACATTACACACAAGTCCTCCAGACCATCAGGTGCAAAGAAAGGTCTCACAACAAAATCCCAGCCTGAAATACTCCCCAGACACTGGAAAAGTTCAGGTCCAGATCCACATCCAGGTTTTGTATCTCAGGTTTATATCTAAACCAAATATAAGGATTCTCTTGACTTCTTCCAAAGAATAGTCTTTTAAGACATAAGACTCCAGAACCAATAAAAAAGGTAATTTAACAATATCTCTAGTGTGTCACCAATCATTTAAAGGGCCTTGAGGCTGCTGCATTCCCACTACAGTACAGCAGCTTTCCCACCCTGCTGGTTTTCAATTGACACCCTCTGTGTTGATATTTTTTTCCAAGTTAAGCCTGATGGCATTTTTTAAGCTTCCCCTCACAGCTGATGTCCTCTGCAGATGTACCACAGCCGGGTCCCAGCAGTGCTGCCCTGGGCAGTGCCATGCAGGGCACAGCTCTGCTGGAACCCACAGTGCTGGGACCAGGAGTCTTCTCCTCCCTGTCCCCCAGGGCACAAGGTCCAGGAGAATATGAGAAACTTAACTTTCAGAGGAAGAAGTCAAAAGGGGGAAAAAAGATTTAAAAAAAGAACAAAACTGAAAAAAGAAACCCCTATGAGGAGTTTGTTGATCAGGATCTCATAGCAATAACTTCAGAAACTTGCCAATGTATCCATCGCTTACTGAACAATCTGCTATTTTTTTGCCAAAAAGGCAACAAAAATGACCCTTGCATACATTTCACTGGTCTGAGCCCACAGACTGCTTGGATGACGGAATATCTGAGACAAGGGAAACACTCCATCTTCACTTGGCGTGAGTGGGAATGCCATCAGTTCATTCTTATTTTCAGAAATCCTGGGCACAGCCCAAAAGGCCAGGAACTGCTGGCAGACAAAACTGCAGCCTGAGGCACCACCAGCCTGTGCCACCACAGCCTCTCACCCAGCTCCTGCACTCATAGGCAAGCACAGGACAGGCACATTACTCCTAAACACCCACAACCTCTAATAATTTTGAAGAGCCCATTGCTCCATCAAACACAACCATCCTGGCTCCCCACCTCGGTTTCTGATGCAGAGCACCAACGGGTGTTAACAGAGAAGGGTGGAACACCACCACTTAAAATGCACTTACCTACTGGCAAGTGAAATTAATAGTCATTAAACAAATCTTCAAAAAGGTTTTTCTTTGCAAATACTAAAGCATACCCCACCACCAGAGTAAGGAGGAAGTTTTCAAATGGGTAACTGCTAAATGAATATATCTGCTAAAGGAATCAGGGGTTTTTCGTGCACTCCAAGGTTATATGTTTAGCAGGCTTTGATACTTCAATGAAAAATTGAGGTGGCAATGATTTGCAGACTAAATTAATGTTAAATACTTCAAAGAACTGCACAAACAAGTCAGCAGCAAAAATTTTATAGGTTCACTTCCTTCAAGGGAACTTAAAGAGCCAGCATTTTATTGCTGCGAATTCTAGTCACTCCTTTTACCCCTCAGCATCTGTTTGAAATATGTAGTAGACAATTGCTTTTTTGGCTCTGACTCAGGTGGTTGAAATACAGGACAAACAGACTACTGTATATAAGCTTTCCTCCAGCAATGAAAATTTTTATTAACTCTCTTGCATAGCAAACTCGGCTGCCTAGCTTCCAATCCCTATAGAATCATCAAGGAATGTGGCTACTTATTAATTCCGGTGGTCAAGCACAGGGTGGATATGTTGAGACTTGTCTGCAATACGTAACCTCACATTTCGAAAAAGTAAGAGGGAAAAAAGAAAGCTACAGAGGGAAGGAAAAACATAAATGAGTTCTGTTTAGTTCATCATTCATAAGTGTAAAATTCCAAGCTAAATACTAGCTCTGTACATAAATATGTCAGCCCTGTCACACTTTCCAGCCAAAGAAAACAAGGCCCATGGTGGTGGGGTTCAGAATTACCCTCAGAGCCATGAACTTGCCCCACCTTCCACTGCTGTGTCAAATTCAGGGGTTTTCTCACATTGGTGCTTCATAAAAACACCCTGCAGACACTGCCTAAAAATTACTCTTCTCACCCCACCCAGTTGAAGGACTGGGGAAAAGAAAAGAACAAGAACAGAGGTACATCACACAGAAATGAGGGTTCTTGTTCCCCAGGAGATTTTATTTAGAATTATCCTGGCCACTTGAAATTCCAACATCTCATTGCTTCTGCATCCTCCACACTGCTTGTGTAGTGGTGACCACTTCTGCAAAGCTTTTGATCCCTGAGAAGTGCTGTGAGATGTTTTCCAGCATTTAATATTGGATAAAACTCCCTCTTCAAGTTGTGGTTACAGCCAATTTGAGCCAATCTGAGGCTGTTGTGGCGTTTTAGCCTTCTGTTGTGTTTCCAATGTCATAAATACCTAATAGCAGTGGTCAACATTTAAAAATAAACACTTGCCACGTTTTTTTACACAAAACAACTCCAACTGTCTGAAATCTGCAGATATTATCCATTTTTGCATTTTTAGCCAATATTTAACACATAGATTATTAAATAGCTGGGCTTTACTTAAAGTTCTCCTTGAGTTGTGTTATATTGTTTGGGAAAGAAGGCCAGTCTACAGCTAGCTGTCAATTTGCTCCAGCTAATTTCCACACCAACAAATTCAACACTCCTTCCACCAATGCCATAAATCAGAGAACGACTGCTACATGAAGAGTGTGAAGAGCCATCAAGGGCTGCCTATAGCCCAGACCTCTCTATTAGGGCATGTCCCATGAGGCTGAATCTCCCTGCTCTGATCCACCACAACCTGGAGCAAAGTTCTAACACAGTCTTCTGGTCATCACACTCTATAGCTATCCATTTGACTCAGGTATTTCTTCCAGTTTCTCCAGAGAAAAGCACAACGGAAGATGCTTCTCATCCCTTTACTACAACTGTAGCTGCTGGGTGAGAAGAATGCGACTCTTACTCCTTCTATTTCTTACTTCCAGCACAAAGCAGGGTTTCCCTTCCATCTCCTGCTCGCTGTCTCCCTGGGAGCAGGGGATCTCCAGCACTTCTGTTCATCTGGTGAGCACTCCTGGTGCTGCAGAATGTCAGCTCAGGCAGGGAGCACCCAGCCCCTCCAGCAGCCCCCTCACACACAGATATGATTACAAGCATCACATGTGTCTCTCTCTCCCAGATGGTGCCCAAATAGCACAGATACCTGCCCTGAGGCTGTTTCTGCATGGACACGAGTATCCCAGCAGCTCTGAGCACACCAGGTACCTGGGCCACCATCCAGCTCCAGCTGGGCAGCTGTGGCCACCAGCCTGCAGAACTGTGCCCAGGCTCCCTGGGCAGCTCATCAGGAAGCACTGTAGTTGTGCAGCCTCACAGATACGTGACCTCTGCAACTCACCCGTGTCCAATTTCTTAGAAAGGAATTGTTCAAAGCCGCAATCCGCTGGACCAAAAAAGGTAAAGCCCTGTGACCCTTAGGAGACAACCTCAAACCCTCTCTCCAAACAAAGCCTGCCATGCACAGGATCTAACAGGGAAGTAATTTGGGTGCACAGCCACACCAGACTTTATGTCTTCTGAGCCATTCTGACTCCAAAAGAAAAAGCATTCTCTCCATAAAAAGACAAATGCTAGAGGAAAAAAATGCAGATTCCCAAGGAAATCTTGGAAAATGAGATACACAATCACAATGGAAAAGGCTATTCATACCATTTGTTGAATTTTCCTTCTACCATTTATCCAAAACCATTTATCTAAAACAGCCAGAAAACCATAGCAGTATCATACAATAATGGTACTCCAAACAAGTGCTGAAAGCTACACCCGGAGTAAACCCAGAGTGAATGCTGTATCCTCCTCAACAATGATTTTCTGGTCTTTTGCCACCACGTAGGTAAGGAAAGAAAACAAAGTACCTGATCATACAATTTGGAACCTTCCCCAACGTATGGAATGCCAGAAATCCAGAGAGAGACAATTATAGGTTAGAAAGCCCAGTCAACAATTTAATCCTTTCAATGCTGTACTTGGGAGCAATACATATACTGAAACCATAGTAGATATAACTGGTTCTAGATGCAGAAGAACACTTAAAACAGGAAAACAGGTAGTATTTTCTGCTTAAGCTGGTTTATGCAATAGCATGGCACAGACTGAGAAGTGTTCAGTTACCACCACAGGGCTCTGGATCTCTCCAGCCCTTCACACTTCCGAGGTATCTGAAGAAATCAAATGAGTGCTCTACAGAAAGTTGTGTTATCTGTGTCTTAGGCAAATGAAGCACTAAATATAAGTGCCAGATTAAACACCACACATAAATCTCATAAGAAACTCCAAAAACAGTTAAAGGCAAAAGCACTGTAATAAACTGCTCCCAGAATTGCCTGATCTTGCAGCCCTGAGCCCAAGGATTTGCTTCAGTGCTAGTGCTGCCTTATCCAGTTACACAGGGTGTAAAAGAGGACACGGAATCACAGACTACCCTGAGCTAGAAGGGACTCACAGGGACCAGACACCTGTCCCTGCACAGGAAGGTGTGCAGGAGAGACCTGAGGGTGAGATGCCACAGGACCACAGCAGGCTCTGCCTGGCAAAGGCTTGTTGTGGCTTTAACACCTTGTGCTTGCCAAGCACCAGCCTGGGAAGGAGAGGGGTTAGGTGACCACACCTTGCTGTTGTAACACTCTGGTGAAGGTGCCCTGAGAGGCTTCTCCTCGCTCTGTCACCCCATCTCATAGAGACAAACCTTGAGCAGTGCAGGACAAAGGACACGCCAGGCTGGAGATGGACTGACTAGCTCTATCAGAAATGTGTCACACACTCACACACACACTCTTTTGAGGGGAACACTGATCTTCAGAATTTTTTAAAATTGTGCTAAGGTGGTTATTTTCTAGCTCAAAAGGACCTCTGGAAAAACACAGCAAAAATCCTGCCTAATTTGCTCATATTCCATATTCTGCACAAAAATATGGCCTTTTAATTAAAATGTTGCCTTTTACCTTTTCATCTTCTGCCTTTTTTAATTTTTCTTTTTTTTTTTTGTGCCTTTGCTCTTAATTCTCATTTAAGATTCAATTTAAATGCCCAGAATAAAGCTAGATCCTGCAGCTTGAATTTGGGATGCTCAGCCCAACAGTTCTAAGAGTAGCCAAAGTAGCAAATCACCTCAGATAAGTGCATAACTTAATTACATTCATCTGATAAAACGCCAATTTCTTACAGGACACCCCAAATAACGTGCTTTCCCTGGAATATCCAGAGTCTGATTCATCTGTTTTACCCCTGCCTTATGCTGGCTTAGCACCACTGGCAACAGCAGCAGCGTTACACAGATGTGAAGCTGAAATAAATCCAGGGAGACACAGACACACCGCAAGCACACCGAAATTAATGTGCTTTTCACTGCTCTTCGTGTACAAACACAGAGGGAAAAGGAGGAATAAAAAATTTTTCTTTTCTTCCTCGCTTTTCGCAAGTTCCTGGCTATCATTCTGAAATGTAGATATTCCCATCATGCCTCGGTGTTTTTCAGCCCCATGATGCCCTCACTTTTGATTGTATAGATGAAGTTGAAGTGCACAGGGTATTTACTGATCCAGTTATCTTGTTCTGTGACAGGCAGAATCAATCAATCAAGGGGCCAGCTTTATGCTTACGTATTCCAGGCACATCTCCGCACTTCAGGATACGAGATCACAGTGTTATCCAGCCAAATTTGATCAACAAATGCAGTTCCCCTGTGCCACAGCAATCTCAGATGAAGATGTTATTATGTGGAACTGAGCAAAGTGATAAAGACAGTACAGAAAAGGGAGGAAAAGTCCAGCTGGACCTTTCTGACAGCCTCTATATACTACGGCTGCAGCATGCCTTTTTCCAAGGCTAACAAAAATAGCACGTTCTCAAGAAGCTGTTGCAAAATGCGTTCTGGCCACCTTCTATCTGTTGGTACTTAATGAAAGAAACGTTATGCCACAGAGTTTGCTAACATGTTTTTAAATGTTGGACAACAGATTACATCCCTTGACACTGTATTTATGGAGATATTTATAACACAGGGTCACACACTGCATGTTTCATCACTCTGTTGAGAGCAAGCATATCAAAACCTGAAAGTCCCAAAATGTATTTTAAAATCACAGCTGGCTTAAGCAACCTTTAAGTATTTTTATTTTAAATCTCAGCTACAAAAAGATGTAGTTGAATGTGTAAATGTTGAAATCTGTCTCAAGGAGAGTTGACATGACGCTTTTATTTTGCCAATAGCTTTTCACTTTGCTATTGCCCTACAGTTTTTTTTTTACATTATTTAATCCAAAATACCATCTTTTTGATTCTACCTTTCTTTGCATTTTAAATCTTTAATGGGAGCCTTTGGCAGTCCATGGGCACAATTATTAGATATCTGCTGAGAGAAATTGAAAAATTAATCATACTTTCCATTTTATATTTCGGTACTATACATAAAAATCATCTGGTCTTAAAGCTGCATTCTGTGGTCTGTCGATATGCTCTCCCCAACATGGTAAATACTATGCAAGAATCCACGTATCTCTATTCAAATCTCTCCAGCTAAACAGATACATGGAGAATGCCGTGTTCTCTTTTCAAGTGCAAAATTTATTTCAGATCATTTTTCAATTAAAAGGCATCTGCTGCTATTTCTTCTGTTATGGACTGCCTAAAAAATCACTGTAAAAAGTACCCTAGACTAATTATATGGATGATACTGAAGTTGTTTATTACCCTTTTATGGACTTGGGTACTTAAATTACAGTTTTTCACAACTGTATGCAAAATGTGTAACATAATCTTTATGCAGTTTATTATAGAAACTGATATATGCATTAATCTGACCTTTGTCTAAATAGACCCTTAACCACAGGGAAAAAAAATCCAAAGGCATCTATCAGCATGTGAGCAGTATCAAAACTGCTAAATCTATTAACTTTGTTTTCCTTTCACTATTATTAAACTGGAAAGCAAAATTCAGCTGGAAAATTATGCCATTTCGGTTCCCTTGTCATCATGTAGTAAGTATGAGAAATATATGTGGAATAGCCAAATGGCCAATAGACAAAACACCCACTCCAAGTGACGTACTGTTTTCCATACCACTCAGACAAAATCAAAACAACAGAGCTGTTGCAAACAAAAACAAAATAACATTTCCCATAAGCATTCCAGACAGAGAAAATTTACAGGAAAAGAAAGCTGGGAAAAGACCCAGAGTGATGTGAGTGTTTGTACCTCCAGCCATAAAATCCGCTTCTGGTCGAGCTGGTAAACAACAATTTAACATTAAAAACACATAAAGGCTCACCATCGATTAATTGTCAAACTTTGGAGTTAAAGATTTCCAGCAGCTGAAGGGCTGCTGGTGCTGCTGCCCTGGACAGGGAGGTTGGATGCTCATCCCTCCTGCCCTGCACTGGGGCAGATGCAGCCAAGGAACTTCATTTCATTCAGAAAAGAGCAAGATTTGGCCTGGGGAAAAGCTCCAGTGCTAGAGCAAGGAGGGGAAAGTAAACAATCAGGTTGATTGCTTCAGAGTGTTCTGTAGAGTTCAAAAAAAAAAAAAAAAAAAAAAAAAGAAAAAAGAAAAAAAGGAAAAAAACCCAGCCTTTTTTTCTTTCCGGAAAGTCCTTCCAACTCTCAGTGCAGCCTGGCGGAATAACAACTTTAAAAAGTGAAGATGTCGCTTTTTTTATAGCTGACTCACATTTATATAACTTTGTTAATGCATCTGCTCCCTGGAAGTTACAGTATCTGTGTTCAGCCGCGATACCTGCCCATAAATCGTGGCAGCGCGGCGAATATCAACAGCTGCATTTTACTATTTCAGCCCGTCAGTTTACACTGTCTCCATCACGGCGAATTCCTGTCAGCTGCACTCTCGCTAACACAATTCCTGTGTTTTGCCTGGCAGTAAATGGACGCTCCTGCCCCAGCATCATCTAAACAACTCTGTTAACATTTGCCCCCGAGCGTCTCTCTCTTTGTCCAGTCCCTGTCTTCTAACAGATGTCATCCAAGTCTAATCAAGCATAAAATGGTCATAAATATTTCTTTCTGGTAGATTTCACATTCGCATTTCATGCAGGGACATGATATTTTTCTGCTACCTCCAGGGAGTACCTAATGCAAAAACCAGTTACTTACATTCAAGGCTCATGTTCCTTTAGTAAAATGCAGCACATGTTCTCAGTTCAAAGACATAAAAAGGCGCAAGACTTTATCTTCTTTTGTTTAACTGCACCCTTTTTTTTTTTTTTTTTTTAGTAATGTGTGCCGTGGCTTCCATCTAGGTATAACATTGTCCTTTGCTTACCAGGCAAACACACAATGCTGAATTTTGACCCTGCTACTCTCTCAAGCACAAGCATTTTTGAGTTTCCTACTCCCATACCTTAATTATTGCACAAAGTATAGATTTCTTTTTTTCCTCAGCTGTTTCATTTGCCAAGCTATTTAAAGAACTCACATGAAAAAAGCACTTCACTATTTTGGTTCTTTTATGCAAAATTTTGCAACCTACCTCATCTTCTTTCATTAAAAACAGTTAAATGGTTCTAGGATACAAATTTAAGGCTCATGCCTATTTAACAGTTGATAATCACGAGATATAAGCAATTTCCAGTGCTTAAACTTTGAAAGTATTTTCAAGATAATTAATTCTTCTTGATGTTAGAATCATCAGAAAAATTGTATTTACCCTTGGTAAACTTGGTAAATAATATGTCAGACTGGAAAATAAAAATAACCTTATATTATCCACAAAGCTGTGTCTTATCATTTTTTCCCCCCCTTTATGTTTGGCACAGCAGAAATATGCCACAGCTATTTAAAGTGAACCACACAACACTTAAGGATATAGATCACAACAGTGAAGCTGTTTTTCCTCTTCCTTCTCCACTGAGCCTAATATTTGATTACTGTTAGTCAAATCAAGCTTTCAGGCAAATAATCTCCATTTCTTAAGTTAATGAGATGTGGTCATGTCGACAACAGCTTGCAGAAACTTTTAATTCCAATTCCTGCAGGCTGTGCTGGCCTCTTTTACAGCAACCACGGTATGAATGAGTCAAATTTGCCAAAATGGCTTATGTAGACAAGTGCACACTTTAAAGAGGCACTAATTAAAAATACCCACTGGTATCATAATTTAAATACCATGAAAATAAACTGTAAAAGTAGCTCAGCTACAATCTTATGACTTTCCTTAGAGCTCGTTTACTTTAACTAGATGATGTTTTATTGCAGATGTATTCCTAGCTAAAAACAATTTTACGTCTTGGAGGAATTCAAGATTTTGATATAATTAAACAATTTATGTTAATATTTGTTTCACATAAGCTATTAAGCAAGGCCCCCAGAACAAGTGCTAATTGAGAAAGATGCAAAGAAGTAGACTGCTGAAGTAAGCAGCAAATTTATACTGTGGATTTACTGCTCTATCTGCAACTTCCCCCCTCATTACAGCCCTCTTTCTCCCTCTCACTCTCTGCTAAGGCTCCCAGCTGTACTGAATCCCATTAAAACACTTTCCTTGGATGCTGCTATCTATTGCTTTCCTCAAAAAAGGAAGAAGAGGAGCAGGGAGAAGGAGAGGTGGAGCTTGGTATTATTCTCGATGCACTTCCCTGGCCACAAGTTCTCAAAAATCCCTTTTGTCTTTCTGGTTTTTTGGCAGGGAATGAGAGCAGCACAGCTGTAGTGTAACAAAAGCAGACGTGAGACCAAAAATAAAATAAAGTTGGTGCTGAGAGGGTTAAACCTATTTAAGGGGTTAAATATGCAATTACCACTGACTAAAACCAGAGAGACATATAGATAAATAGAAGAAATGAAGTCCCCAGGTTCCATTCAGAAGCCTTCATCACATTACTAGCAGACAGAAAACTCTTTAAGTACCATTTTCAGATGTTAAATCATTGTTCGTGCAGCACATATTCTCACTATTCCTGGGGGAACAATATCTGAAGACAGCGTGCTAACAAATGCAATCCAGTAAACAGGCATTTTTCCTCTTGTTGTTAGTACCTTTGTGTTCCAGCTCCCAGCTCTGTCATCCATGCCTTCTCTCTGCTTTGAAGTTAAAGTACTGAATGAGCGTTGTCATCTATTATCCAGAGTGTGCATGTAGATTATAAATAAGAAATAAAAGTGACTTTCAGTACACTGCTTTTGCATTAGCAAGTTGCCTTCTCTGTTACCTCCTCTGTCCTTCATACTTTGCTACCAACATTATATTAAAAATATGACTTTAAGTGTTTCTTCTAGAATGCTATAAAATATGTACACAGCAGAGAAGAAAGTTTTATTGGAACAAACAAGTCCAGCAGTTTAACCAGGTTCATGAGCTCAGCTTCAACAGACTGTTTAACCCTTATCTGCAGATGTCCTTCAGGCCCCTGACACATTAATTGCATCCCCAGCTTCTTTTGCATGCACACTGCTGAGCACAGAGCTATTAATTACACTGGAGTTTATTTACAGAAAGAGCCTTTTCCACTATTGATCAATTATTTATTAATATTTTCTGGTGTAACAATTTTTCATTTTAAGGCCACAAATAAACACTTTCCTACGAGTAACAGCACTGACCTATTTCAACTGCATCTGCTTGTACCTGGTAAACAAAGTCGTCTCCATGAACTTAACTATGAGACTTTGAAACATTTCTCCCATTGCTTCATCTGAAGGAAGATGTGAAGACTAAGCGATCAATCAATCCTCACAGAATTGTATCACGGAATCCTAGAATGGTTTGGGTGGGAAGATCATCTACTTCATACCCCCTGCTACGGGCAGGGACACCCTCCACTGCCCTCTGCTTTCAGCTGGCTTCAACAAGCACCACTTTGGGTCTCTTAATCCACACATGCTGCCTAAATTATGGCATTTTAGGAAGGAAGGAGAAAGGTGTTTCAGGCCCTGAGGGGTAGTGGGCACCAAGGATGTGAGTCGAGATCTTTATCCTGGCCCTGCTCCAGCCCTGGGCCACCTCTGGGCAGAGACACAGTAGTCTCAGGTCCCACACATCGCCTGCCCAGATGTGCCTCTGCAAAACTTTTGGGGAAATCCAAGCAGAACCAAACTTAGCAGAGCCCAAAGCCAGCACTGCATGACAAGTTGGAACCATAGAATCATTTATGTTGGAAAAGACCTTTAGGATCATCAAGCCCAACTCTTGATTGCACTGCCAAGTCACAAAGCCAGCTTTACAAAGAGTAAGTACAAGCCTAGGAACAATACACTTCTAAATAAATAATAAGCCTTTTACACCTAATAAGTTCCTCATTATTCAGTGGAATGTCCATTTGAGATGACCAAAAGCATACTCATGCACCTAGCTCCCTTTCAATTCCACATTCAGGTTAAAGCCTTGGCATACATTAACTCTTGCACAGTATCTGTGTTGTTTCAGATGAGGGGAGCACAAAGACCTGAGGACCAAAGCTCCTCTGGAGAGAGAGAAAAGACTGGATGGGACACACCACTGGCAGTCCCCTGGCTGCTACCTGCAAAACAATGGTATCAGCAAGATTTTCTGCAAATAAAGTCCCTTGGTGCAGCTCCCTGTCTCTGCAGATGGCAGCGACTTTTGGGGCAGAAGGGGAACTGCCTCTTGGCTCTTCTGGAACCAAGATTTGCAGTCCATTTGTGGTTTAGTATGGGCTGGTCAGGTAAAGAATCTGCAGGGCAGGCAGAGAGGAGCTCTGCTTCCCTTCATCCCTCCAGGTGTCCTGGATCTTTCATCCGTTTAGATAAACAATAATGATATAAGGAGGTTCAAGCACAGTCCAGTGTTTTTCACTCGGACATATGGGAGCCAGTCCTTTTACAAAATGCTTTTGGTAAATGGTTTAAGTCCCTGTAAAGGCTGGGGCAATCCAGTAATAATTTTCAAGACTATCATAGAATATGCTGAGTTGGAAGAGACCCATCAGGACCACTGAGTCCAACTCCTGACCCTGTACAGGACACCTCAAAAATCCCACCATGTGCCTTGTCACCTACTGCCTGTCCAGAACATCACCAAGAAAAAATGAGATGGAGAAAAATGGAGTAGAAGAGGCACTCCTTCCCTCCAGCAGGCCAAGATGGAAATGTGATGGTGCCTAACTGTCTTTTACTGGCAGATAACACATCTGCAGGCAGCTCAAACAGCTGGAGAGCCCCATTCTCCTTCCCTTAGGTAAGGGAGCAGTGGAATCTCTGCATGCATATGGAGTATCAGAAACCTCACGCAAATGTGAATGGCATGCTGGTGAGCCCTCCACTGTGCCAGCCCAGGCACAGGAACCCCTCCAGCTCTGGGAAAGCACCACATGCAGGACCTGATCATGTCTTACCCTGGGGAAAGAGGCAGCCCTTTGGTCCTTGGCATTCACTGTGGGAGAACATGAAGGGGTACTCTTTTACCTGCTAGGGGCCAGTTTCCATCCAGCTCCTGTCCACAGGACTGAACAAACTGAGCCCCAGCCTGGCTCCCTTACTCAGCAAGTTCCTGTCTTGCCCAAGACAACTAATAAGTAAATACTCCCAGGTTTCATGAGTTCATTTAACAAGAGCTCTACCTCCCCAGCACAAGGGGATCAGCTCCTAGAGACAAGATGAGAGGAGGTGAAAAGCTGGTCTTAGGAAACATGAGATCAGGTACAAAAGGGATTCTTTGCTGTCAAGGCATAATATGTCAGCTTGTGATAAACCTGAATTGCTTCATATACCAAGGATCACTAGACATTAGCTGCTTTTTATATGGCAATATGGTTCAGAGGTTTCAGAGAGAATATTGTTTTATGTTGATCACGATAAAACTCTCTGTAGCTTTGATAAAGCCTGCACAGGCTTTTCATTCAAACTAATGAGTGATACTGGCTGCTGGAAGCTGAGGCACGCTCTTGATGCTTTCCAATGGTTCAACTCATAACCAGGAATCAATTCAGCCTGAATAAGCCAGAGTGTTACTCATCTAAGGGGTTTTGAATGATGATCCTGTTCCCTGTGCTTTCCCCAGGTACACCTGAAAAGGCACAGTGACAAAGGGAGCACCACATGTTGGCAAAGTACATCTCTTAGCAGGGGATCTCCTGGGTGCAGCCTGCTCTGAAGGAACAGTTGGCTCACTCTGTAATCAGCCATCAAACAGCCCCGGCCCGATGGGCGATTCACTTAGCACAGGCCTTTTGCTGCTGTGCTTTCCAACATCTGTTTCAATGCTTGTCATCTCCCTGCTTTAAACAAATGTACTGCAGATGTCTTGTCTTGTGGACGACAGGGACTTGGCAGAGACAGGAACAGAGGCCTCCAAATGACAGAGGCGCGGCTAAGGCAATTATTGGGGGGTTCCGGATAGACTCTGTGCACTGAACATGAAATGGGATTTTCACTCACACCCCCATCCCATGTCCCCCTTTGAACCTACTGTTTTCTCCTTCAGATTTAAGAGAGTGATGAAGGACAGTGACTGGGATGGAGACTAAAATGCAGCCTCTTCAGAAACATGTGGCTTGAGTCTTCTCAAAAGATTTATCATTGACATACACAATTAAATGGGAAAAACACACTCATTGGCTCATCTTTTGTTCCAAGGACAACTGGACATGGAGGGACAACATGCATGGTAAAGATAGTAACTTCCCAGACCAGACTGTGGCCTGGAAACAACAGCAAAGAAACTTCAGTGGGCTAAAATTATACTTCTGGAAGAATCAATATATGAAATGGGATACACAACAAAGAACAGGGATGGATTACTGTGAGGGGTCTCCAGGCACATCCATTCTAGGGTGTTCTTTTCATGTAAATAAAATTTGAGTTTCCACTAGAAAAACCAATTAATTGAGGCCCGACATTTTTTATTTCCTGAGTGCTACTTCTGTCCCTTTGAATGCACCCTACCTATAGCTGTTTGAGGTATAGCTGGGGTGAGCTATGCAGTCAATAAGATTCCAACAATCTCATTTTTCCTTAACTTGGGTTCTTGGTGCAATAGCTGTGAAGAAGCTGGAACAAGCCAGGTGCTCTCCTTGCTGCTCTGTCCTGCCCAGCAAAGGCAACATGAGTTTATCTACACGGTTTTGAACTCCAGGTGCTGGTCAGCCCAAGATGCAGGTGATCCAAGATGGAAGCGTCTATGGCCTGGCTAGACAGGGCTTGGAGCAACCTAGTCTAGTGGAAGGTGTCCCTGCCCATGGCAGGGGGTTTTAATGAGACAATCTTTAAGGTCTCGTCCAACCCAAGCCCTTCTATGATTTCATGATAAGACTTTTGGTCAAGCACTGGGGAAAAACTTCCTAATGGAGAGTTGAGCATCAAAAGACCTGGGCAGGACTGAAAGCTGCATTGACAGACTGCTGAGACATAGATAAGACAGACTCAGGAGTGTCAAAGCCACAACTCTACTCCAGCCTTTGCTCTGCATGGAAAAAAGAGTGTTTTTCCAAAACCCACATAGAAATATGTTAAGACCAGAGAGAGAGGAGTTCACAGCAAACCTGGGCTGGTGGGCTGCCCTATCCTGAGCATGGCTGCAGCCCAGCCAGGCCATCAGCCAGCACTGGAGAAGTTCCTACCACGGGCTCCCCGTGACCTTGGAAGGATCCCCAAATGTGAACACGGCAACGCTTCCCTGTCCCCAGGGAGAGGCACATATTTTTGCTCGCAGTTTATGAATCTTTGACATACAGTCCCTGTGACACAGCCTTGGAAGGCCATATCTTTTATTTATTATGCCTAGCAATTGTCCTTGTAACCAATTATGAAAAAAAGCAGGTGGTCAACAGAAACTCCGCAAAATAAAACGCCTTGGCAAAGCAAACACTGTACCTTTCAGAGCAAGAAAAAATATTGTAAACAGAGGTAATCACCGTTAAACCCTTATAATCCAGTCCTTGCCCAAGTTAAGAGACTGAAACCAAGAGTAGAACACTTCAAAAAGCATTAACTGGAGGAATTGGTGAATCATTTCTCAAGGAAAAGAGTAAGAACTATTTTAAACTCCAAATACTCACTGTGTTGTGTACAGGGGCTCAGACCCATCCTGCCAGACTGGACTAAGGGACAGGAGTCCCACACCACCTGCTGGGATGGATGCTCCAGGAACATCTGCTCCAGGAACCTGGAGAAGGGCTGGAGCAATATAGGGAGCTGCCAATATGGGCTTCACCCCAAGAGTCATAAAGGAAGATGTGTGGAACAGCAAAGAGCCCACTTTTAGCTCCTCCATAAAGCAGCTAGAGTTACCAGCATTCCCTGTACCTTCTGGAGTATTATATTCAATAATATTAATAGGCTCATATTTACCGTATCTTAAAAGCTAACAATCCCATTGCCAGTGCTAATTAAAAAGACAAGAAGCAGAAAAGAAGCAGTGGATTATTTCTTCAATATGGATTCACGCCTAGATTTAATAAAACCTGCTTTAGTGTTATAACCTTACATTTGTTTCAAGAACACTATAAAAGATAAGTCTGCTTTTTGTTGTTTATTGACTTGGAGGGTTTTCTTTTGGATCTGTAATACAGCATTACAGCTACAGGAAGGTGAGGAAGAAGACTGTTTTCCTTGAACCAAACAACTGCTTTTGCTACCCAAATACCATATCTGGGATGAAGAAGCCAGCACAGCTATTGAGAGAGAAGAACAGGCACTAAAATGAAGCACTGGGGAGGTTTAGCTGTACCAAACCCCCGCCGTGACCTTACAGAAAGCACTTTACCTACAGCTACAAGTGGATGCCACAGCCAGTTCTTCCAGAAGAGACTTTGGGGTTTCTTCCAGACAGAGAGCACCCCTGTCCCAAACACAGAGCTCCCACACCTCCACACTCAGCACACTGCATGCTTTCAACTTCAGCTTTCCATTAAAACCCAGAACAGTTGCTTTCCACACACACCTGTCCATCCTGCTCCGAGTCTGAAGAAGAGGGATGACGTAGCAGAGCAGGTATGCAATGCAACACAACAAAGCCAAGATAAACTGCAGCCACTCTCCCCAAAACCAGAGCTATTCCTAGGTGAGCTCATCAGCAGATCAAGTTTCTCATTTAAGCAGAGGCCAGAAGAATTCTCCTGGAGACTGCTGAGACTGGACTGTGAGGATCTAAGTGCTCCAAATGCTTTCTTATCCATAAGAAAAACTATGTTCCATCTTGTTTCTAATTTTTGCTGCAAGATGCTGGGCCCCACTACTTCTAACAAGTTCCATTCTCCTTCCTTGTGCCTGTCTGACCTTTCTCCTGCAGTGAATCACATAATTATGTAGAAACAGAAATACAAAACAGTGACAGTTTAAGAACACAAATGCTCCAGTTTCATCTGTGAGAGAGCAGCCAATCCTCCCAAAGTTGTGGGTCTGCTGCTGATTCAGGATGCCAGAAGGTGCTAGGGAAGATCTACCCTCTGCCCACACAGTCCTTGGGATCAGCTAGGGACCTTACCCTTATTTCTACACGTATCTCATGGATTACTGGAAAAAGGAGCAAAAAAGCAAGAATGTCAGACAGTCAGTGGTCTTACAACATTTCACTGGTGTTGCAGCTCTTTCCTGGCAGACATTTTTCAGTATTGGTGATAATAACAAGGAAAATTTACGGAAAACTTGATTTGAGCACACCAACAGCAACCACATTCTTTTAGCTTGTGATCACTCTAGCTCAGATAGACAAGATTTCCCCCCTGCTTCCTGCACTTAATTTCCAGGTAGAGTTTGTTAAAGCCTGAAATCCCACCTGAACTTTGGAAAGTCTTAAAAAAAAAAAAAAAAGAAAAAAGGAAGAAAAAAGGAGAAAAAAGACCCATACACAAATATTTGGCTAAGTGACCCATAGCAAATTGCGTAATGCCAGTTAAAAGTTGTGTTTTCTAAGTATCAGCCCCAGAGGTTTTATCTGAAATAAAATCCTGATTACTTCAGATTCTGGAGGCAAACTGTGACCTTGCTCTGCATCTCCAAATTTGAAACATTTGTGTTGTGCCCCATGATAACGATGCCTCTTGCTAGAAAGGAACCAAATCCTTTGAAAAACTTGCTTATTTTACGTAATAAAGTAAGAAGGCCCCAAACATGCGTATAAGAACTAGTCCAGCCTTGAAGCTTGATCAAAAGAGGTCACCTAAACTTGGAACTGCAGTGCTCTACCAAGCAAAAATGACCCATCTGCAGGCATGCAGCTGCATGCCCAGTGATGTTTCTGTCTGTAACCATCCCAGTTCTCAATCCTCTGGTCATTAAATGAGAACCAGTATTAGGTCAGCACACAGAACACAAGGAATTATATCCATTTCTTGCATCCTTCTCTTTGGTTTGCCTGAGAACTTTCTCTGAGAGCTGGGGGCAAAGGGGAGAACTGCACTGATGAGTTTTACAACACGTTGTCAGAGAGATTAAATAGATCAACTCTCTTCAACCTTCACTTCACCAGCCCTACTTTCAGTAGCCTGGATAAAAAAAAAAAAAAAGGAAAGAATCCAAAACAACACAAAAAACAAACAAAAACCCTTAAAAGAAAAAGAAGAAATATGATTCAAAATAAATTGAAAAGCCCAACTTGTAATAAACCTGGCACTTGCCCCAGGCTTCAGGGATATCTGAGACTATACACTCCACAGACACAATCTGTAGCTTTTATAGAGAAAAAAGAGATATATTTGCACTATTTAAAACAGGTTGCAAATATAGTTTATGTTTTGGAAATGTAGGGAGCATGGCTAACAAAATAAAGAATGCAGCAACAAAACAAGCAACACTATCCTACAAAACTGTCATTATATAATGTCACTGTTTACACTAAGCCTCCAAAAGATACCTTCTGTTAATTTTTTTTAATTAATGGGGTGCTATGCAGTTAAATAAACTCATGAAGAGTATTCACAACTTCTGCATTTTTACTTCAAATCCCAATCTTTATTTACTACATCACTGCTATAAATTACAACAGTACTATTAACATTCTTCTCACTTGCTGGGATACCCAGTGGAGCTCCCTGAGAGAAAGAACATAATGCAGGAAACCATGGCATTCGATTTCTGTTCTTATTTAAATGTTTTAAAGTCAGACAAAACTCCACTGAAATCAAGGGCTACGCTACTGAAAACAGCTGCAATTCCACTGCTGCTCCTCAGGCACTGCCAAACAATCTCCCTCCATGCAGTGCGTCTCCAAATAAAGTTAAATTAGTTCTAAAATATCAGCAATCCATGCAACTTCTTATAAGTGTGAAATTACTTAAGCCTTAATTCAGCAAGGTACTTAAGCACATTCCTAATTTTACAGGCATGAGACGTACCAGTGACCTTAATCAGACTAGTCACGCACTTACATTTAGGCACATGCTTAAGCATCTCACAACGATAAAAGCCATGATGAGGACCAGTTCCATGTGAATTAAAGGCTGCTTTGCACCTCCATAGCACACCACCATTTTAAGTTTGAGATATATATATATACATGTTTGGTACAAATAAGTGGTTGCACCACTTATAAAACAACCCCTAAAGTATGAAGATCACTGGAGGAGGAACAGTCTTTAATAATCTGAATAACATCAATCACTTGAAATAGACTTTTAATTCATATCTGATGCTTGCTGGAAGCCTTTTGCAGTGTATACACGTGCTGGCTAACAGCTTTAAAGCATTCCTTTGCAGACTTTCCCTAAACAGCACTCCTGAATGTGGAACTTTATTGCTTATGAGTAAGCATAAGCAAATATAAGGGGAGAGTGCACACCTACGAAAACAGCTGGGAACAAACACACCACTGCTGAATTTTCACAGGGATGCAAGGCTAAAAATCAACCCAGCAAACATATTTCAGAAGCTTCATCCCTTCAAAGAGCCCACAGAAACCTAAACGATTACTGCCTGATCCTAATTTACCAGGTGAAGTAAAAGCAGCTATTGTAAAACAATAAATAAATACAGAAATAGACATGGACAGCCTACAGAGGACTTCTGGATTTGGATGTGCACATAACCCAGGTGATTACATGTCTAATGACCCAGCTTCTGCATGCCCATACTTGTACCTGCACACACAACAGCAGAGCTCTGGGTGCCAATGTCAAGGTGCTCTGAGGACTTGGGTATATGCAGTTATTTATCAAAGACCTCAGAAGCAAAATAAAACAAAACCAAGACAAAGAGAAAACAATAATCTCAGCAAGTGCAACTAAGTAGCAGTTTCCCCTTACCCTTCAACAGTTAGAGAAAATTTAGGGCTTGTTGGTGTCAATAAGTAGTTATAACAAAGACATTAGCAATAGTGAGGATAGAGAATGCTGCATGAATGTTCTCAGCATGGTTCATTGACAACTGATCTAAAAATTGAATTATTAAGGAAAAAAATCATTGATTCTAAAACCCAGGCAAGGTAGCCAGCCTATGTGAAAACTTATTTAATTTTTCCAGCGCTGCTTCATTCCTAAGCTCTTAGAGCCACAGCTTTTCCATTGAAAAGCAAAAGACATTTTACGCACAATTTTCCCTCTACTAGAAAGAGGTATATTGTGCCCTTCAGTGAACATAAAATTGATATTATCGTCTCTTAGTTTATATCTCACTACTTAACCTTCAGATTAAAAGTTATTAGATTTGAATGACTAAAAAGACATCATGTCACCTTCCGTTCAATGTTGGGAGATGGCAGAACTTGGGGGAAAAGTCTGAATGATAAAAAACACAAAGTTACTGGGAGCATAAAGTTGTTTTTCACATCTCTGATGAAACAGCAGAAGCTCTACAAATGCAGTCATCTTTTCACCATGTTGTACTCTTCAGTTATGAGGGTACTACAATACAAAATCAGACACAATCCAATAGCCTGCATGGAGTTTAATCTATACTTTCAAATGGCTCCTTCAATAGCAACAGCAGTTTAATAATTAGGCTTTATGTCTCTTTGGACAAAATGACTCAACACGGACGCTCCCTTAAAGTCTAACAAACAATTTTGGTCTAACCTAGTTATGTCAATACGAAACAAAGACTTTATCTTGGATCTAATTTAGCAGTTTTGCTCTACAGAGATAAGTCCACATCATGATCAATGGGACCATAAAACTCCTGATGCGGTTTGTAACCTCTCACAGGTTTGCAAAATAACATGAAACTCACCAATTAAAAAAAAAAAAGTATTTCTTTCATTTACACTGTGATACATTCATATTTCTTTCTAGTCAAATTTTCTTTTTGATCTGCCCAATTAAAACAGCCTCTCAACAATACAGCAAGTCCCCCATTTCTTGTACATTTCCCTTGTCTTTGAACATGAACAAAATCTGAAGAATCCACATATTCCCTCTGGAGTTCAATTCCCTCAATCCAACACTTCACATCTCAACATTTCATGAAACAACTACTGCCAAAGGGCCCAGCTATGGCATCTTCACACAGACACCACAAACAGCCCAACTGCAGGCACTGACTTGGGCACAGACTAGAATCTAGTCCAAATTTCTTTTGTCTATCAAACCTTCTTTTATATATGAGCGGTTTTTTTTTTTTTTTTCAGTTGCAGACATTTAGTGGAATAAAAGTAAAAAAAGGATATAACGCCATCGTTTTTTTTTCAAGGAAAACCCCCTTCTTTCCTTACTTGGTGGACACATGGCAAAACTAGTATTTATCTAAATTCTTCTGAAAGCTTGAAGTGACACTTCATAATTACAGTATAGTTCAGCTCAAAGACGAAGCAAAGAAAAGAAACTTCCCCACAATTCTTTACATAAACCTCCTCCTTCTTTCTCCACATACCAGTTGCATTTGTATTTCTATTCTAGTTTGTCATAAACACGGCCACCTTGTAACCTTTTTTATCAAGCAATCTATGCACTACCTAAAAGTACACTATACTCCATCAGACAAGCTATAGGTTTACATTATCCAAACATTCCAATTCTGCCTGCTCAGCGCAGGTTGTCAATAAATGCAAGCAATTGCAAAACAGCAGTGTGTGTTTTCTTCCTTAAGAGAACACTGATAGGAGCCTGCCAGTTCTGCAAAATAAACCCTTTGCAATCTCTGCAGCTAATCTGTCAACATATTACTATTAAAGTCATACCTCTTCAAGGTTCAAAAGCATTCTGGATTAGACAAAGATACTGAGTTTTATACTCGTGGGGCAGTACTTGAAGTTACAGTATCAAAGTGGATCCGGCTATTGATGTGGAGAGGTTTGTATTTCTGCCACCGTGCAACACAGCACTTGGTGTCTTGCTGCTATACATCAGGATTCAACTTTGTAATCATTCTCTTTGTTCAATTCATAGTCTTGTTTCACTGCTAATAACGTGAAGAACACTTTAATGAATAGTCCTGAGGATAAAAATAAAATGCAATAAATAATATTTATTTTATAAGCTTTAAAAAAAAAAAAAGAACTGAGACATCAAATCTTCTGTTTGAGTAGATGTCAGAAACCACTGAAGCAACTACAGCTGTGATCATGAACATTAAAAGGCAGTTTGTCCCTATGAGTCTTTGTTTATTTCTGCTTGGTAGGCAGGAGTCACCCCATCATTACATCCCTTCTGCCCAAGCTTCCCTCGCCCAGCCTGACCTTCAGCTTGTGGGTCACTCCAACACCCATTCTGCACCTCCCAGATGTTTTTCACGATGCCTCAGAGCCAACAGATGTTGCCAGACTCTGCCTGGTACCCTGTTCCCAGGTTTTCTGTTCTGTTGCTGGGTTCTGCCTCTGTGGGCACTCTGGGACAAAGCTCCTGAGCCCCACTATCTGATCCCACACCACATCCCAGCTTTGTGCCTTTAGGAACTACAATGATCCAGGTAACCTTCACACCTACTCCAGACTTTACAGCAGGTCACCAAATCCCTGCCCATTCCACCTCATCCTGACAGTCCCTGTCATGAGATGCTGACCTCTGGCACCTTGGAGTCAGCAGCAGTGGGAAGGCCACCTCTCCCACTCCCAGCAGCTGCCAAAAATACTGTGAGAAAAGGTTCTCTTTCCCTTATACTTGGTTCTGAGGGTGACTTCTATGCACATTTCCACTTTTACCCAGCTCTTCCACAGACATACCGGCCCTGAAGAGTCACTTGTGTTGCTTTGCCTTCCTTACTTTACCAATATAAACATCAGTTGGAGTTACTTGGCCTTATTGTAAACAGCAGAACCCATCTCCACATTTGCTACTCCCAGCTTAACAGTACATTTTATGAGATTGCTAATGCAAAAATAATTGAGCATCACATCACTCTCTGTCTCCTTGCATGGCAGAATCACCCTAAAATGACATGGGAAGCATAAAACTTGTCCTACAAGTTCTCCCTGTACTCACAGCAAGAGTGATCACACCATACACTTCTCCTGCAAACATGAACATCTGTGGTGCTCCATATTTTTCCATGGTAAAATATTTACAAGTTTGCAAACCCATTAAAACTTCCTAAAAAAACCCTGAAGTATTTATGCTTTCCTCTCTCATACTAACAAAGCTATTAGTCCTAATAAATTCATAAATGTCACCAAAAATGTGACCCTAAATTCAGCACAGATGCTTTCACAAGCCATTGGACATGCAGGTTTCACTGTTCTGCCACGCTCAACATGGGAACACAAAACTAACCACAGCAGCAAAGCTCAAAGTACCCACCACTGATTTTTTTTTTCCAGACAAAACAAGTGCCAGGTGGCAAAATGAAAAGATTTGAATGAAATGCTCTTAAGAAATAGCTGTTTAATTCAGAACTCATTCATTTGTATTGAAGGAGTGTTTTGTAGAACGCATTCTGTTAAGTGACCTGAGAGCATATGTTGTATACGGAGAAACATCTAAACATTATGCTCCATGTTGTATGTGTATCTGTAAATGCTTGCATTAGCTGTCTGAAAACAACGGGGTTTTCTTCTTTTCAGCGTTTAAAAATATTTTCCCAACATCAAGATTGATATTTTTATGCTAACTCTGATTACCCTCTTATTGTTATCAGGATTGGGTTTGCTGGTTGTTTTTTTATTTAATAACTGTTTTAAACTTTGCAATCAACTCACTTTATAAAAGATAAACTCCATGGAGAAGTTAGTCATCAAAACCAATTAGCAGCAGAATTCAAACACAGAACATAAAGGTCTTTGAAGAACTTGGAGAAAAGCAAGATCCCCAACCACATTCACTGTGCTGGCAGAGGATAAATAAACTCCAAGCTAAAATCAGAGCTGTGTGAAAGCAATCCTGAGCCTGGCAATCCCATCCCCAGCCCTGAGCACTCAGGTCTGAGCCAGGCACTTTTTGGGGAGGGCTGGAGGACTGGCAAGGAATGGGTGTCACTCCTTAATTGACTGAATGGGCAGCTGAATGACATCAGCCATTACATGAGAGGTGACAACATTATCCTGAGCCCTGGGGATGGCTGTGGAGAAGCCCTGGCACAGGGTTAGCTAGTGGTGGACGAGCAGAGCTCTGAGCCATTCTGGTCCACATTGTGCACAAGTCTGCATGATCCCCCTCCCTGTTTCTCTTTGCACAAAGCCTCGCTGGAAAATTCCATAGTGCTCCTATGGAAAACACAGTGTAATTAACTCATTTTGATACGAAGCCTTTTTTAAGACGAGACCTTTGTGTTGAGCATATTTTACTCCTCTTCTACTGTCCTATATTAATCAAAGCTGTAACCCCTGTTGTCTTTGCACTACGAATCAGAATGTGCCCCTGGCAAAGAATGAGGGAAAAGTCAACAGGAATTAAGTTTCAGTGCAACTGTTTACTCAACTGTGGCCTGCAGTTATTGAAATTTTATCCATGGTTTTGTGTGACTACTGCAGTAATGAATTCAGCATGGCTGTGATTTTCTCACTGATGGTATTCTCACTTCAAGTAAAAACCTGTAGGACGAAAATGATTGAAACAACCAAAGTCTGTGCATTTAGTATCATCCATTTTTCTGACTTGTTTAATTATGGCAGCTTTCTGTCTTAGGTTGGCAAATGGGGTGCCCTGCTCCTCCTCAAGCCTTCACTTTGCTTTGTTTTTGAGCACAGGCTTTTTCTTCTCCACAACAACCTGCTAAAAAGATCACTGTACACTTAGGGGAGTCTTAACCAGCTGCCAATCGCTTATTTAAAAGGTTTTAAGAATCCTTATTGCATTAGAGAAAGTGAGGGTTAGGCGTGAGTGTATTCGCCATGGCTCTGCTGCAGCCTTTGTTCCCAAACACATTAATGATACATGCCCAGCACTTTGGTGTAAAATTTCCTCAGAGGGCTTCAGAATTTTATCAGGGAAAAGAAAAAGCCAAAACGTATTATGTGGATAATTTACACTGGTGAATTTGGTCACTTCCCAGAAAATACACTAATTAAAATACCAAGGCGAAACACACAATTTGGTTCTGATTCTTCTGAGTTGAGGAACACTGACATGGATGTATTTATTTATTTATTCTGATGTTTTGCACAGCAGATACCTCTGCAGCCTTCCTCACTAATAGAAAACACTCTGTTGATAGAGGTTGCTAGGCTATATTAAAATTTGTTGCAAAAACAAAACTTAACGTTAGTGTATTTTCCACCCAGTGACATATTTTGGAAAGCAGTTATTTGTATACAGCACTTCACCCAGTCGCTGCCACCAGACTGAACGCATTCAGGCAACGGAAGCAAGCCCTGATCTTTGGGTGTTTCCAGGGAATGATTAAAAAGGAACCCCGGAAGAGAAGTCCAAGGTTTCCCTTTACACCAACAACTGCAATCCCCTACGGGCAAAAACGCACAGAATGTCACAGGCGAGTCCTAAAAGCATCCTCTGCCTGGCAAGTACAAAGGGTTTGGCAGGGGAGGATTAAATGCTTCATGCTTTTCCTGTAGGTAGGAAACTTGTAATGCATCTTACAGTACCTGCTGTTGCTGGAGATGTGCTAAATCTGCAGCCCCAATTTCAACGGAAGGTGTCTCGCCGTTTGATCTCACTTCCCGCAGGCTGCACTCTAGTAAATGGTTGCCACCGCTCGCTCCATTCTGAATGGCTGAACCGTTACTTTTTGTCTCAGTCCCAGATTCTTGCATCATGACTCAAAAACCTGAAATAATTTAGGAGAGGGGAGGGGGGAAAAAAAAAAAAAAAAAAAAGCAGCTGTTAAAACAGTTGCTGTATATAAGGAGACATGCCCTGTTTTAAATCCTGCCAAAACTGTAAACATATGTCATTTTCCTTCATACGATTTATCTTTCATTAATGGTTCATGCTACTAGTTTATGTTTATTTATCCATTGGTACAGCTATAATTTTAGTAAGTTAGTTCTCTTCTAAATATAGTATTATTTGCTCAACATCTTTTTTCCCTTAGAGAAAAAAAAATATTTTTGAACGAACACACAGAATCCATAATTAAATTTCTCTAGTTACATCTGGATGCTTTCCTTTGAAACGGATGAGTCATTCTTGGCAACAGATGATGGACAATATCAAAAATGTGATACACACTGTGTAGGGGCATGGAGGTGAAGCAGAGCATTCACTATTTTGGTTTTCCCTCATACCATGATAGTGCCAAATTAGCACCTTTTATTACTCTGAAGCAATTTAGGCTTAATCTGGGATGCACTGACCCATCATCAGTTTTCACTTCAGGAGAACTGCTACTAATGCTCACAGAATTAATCTTGTTGGCCAAGTTTTTGGCTACGAATTTGGTCTGGATTTGGATGCACTTATGGCATTACAGTGAGGAGCCTCCTGTATTATTTGGCTAAACATCATCTCAGCAGCCACAGCTCCCTCCAGCCAGCCCTCTCTACTGACTCTTGGTGTCAGGCTGTCCCTGGGTGCTTCACACTGTGTTCACCAACAGTGTCACTGGGTCACAAGGCTGCAATGAGGATGAGGACAAGTACCCAGCTCCTTACCCCAGAACCCCTGGGATTTACACACTCTCAGGAACTAAAATCAGCATTTGTGCACAAAACTCCCAACACAACACACATTTTCAGCTGCAAACCACTACCTCAGAGATATTACGATGACTTGTTTTATAAGTATTTCCACCTGCAAAGCCCCAGCTTCCAGGATTTAAATGCCATTAACCTGTCTGGCTTCCACCAGTCCATCCCTCATCTCCCCCTCGCTCTGGGGAGATGGGGCATGGAAAGCCAAGCTGTGTGTCCCAAGCACACTGCCTGCCCCACACTAACACATGGACATGTGAGCCACATGCCCCTGTGCAGGGTAGTTCACCTCAGAAGGAAGATGCTTCCTTCAAGGAAGAACCTGTTTGAATTCAGTAAACCAAGCACATGGATGGTAGTAGGACAGATTCAAACATTCTGATTACACTTAAATCAATTTCAGCTGGTCTACGGAAACTTCTCTCAATCTCTTTTGTTAAATCTTCAAATTATGCCAAGGGACAAAAGGGCTTGGAGACTCATTATAAAGCCTCTGTCAACTCCCCTGTAAAAGCTCCAGAGATCTAAACAAACCTACAGCTTTTCCAACACCACTAGGAAATGCTTTCAGATTTTAACATGATCCTGCTCTGATACACACCAAGTATGGTGTGTTTTTCATTTTCAGCACTGTAAGGAAAGCCCATAAGCATGATAAGGTCTAAATAAGTGTTTACATCTAACAGGCAAGGCTGGATTACACACCAGGCAGCGACTGCATGGCACAAGTTGCTTTGGAAGAAGAGACAGGAGTCAGAATCCACAGACAGCTCCCAAGTCACTCAAAGATATACCAGGCAATTTTCATACGCTACACTGCTAAAAAAGTATTTACCTCTTTTACCCCATGACAAATCAAAAAGAAGGAACTGATGTAATTGTTTTCTGCTTCCACCCAAATCTGGAGTCAGGTCTCAACTGGAGAAAATGCAGCACTACATTAATTTACCCCAGCAGCAGATGAGGACAAGGATGACCGCCAAGAAAAACTGAGTTAGAGGGTTAAACCCAGAGATTCATGCCTTTGACTGTTTTGCAGCATGACAGTAATGGTGGGTGGCAAACCTCCACCCCATAGATGGAAGCTGACAGAGGAAGGACACACTCAAGAATAGGTGGAAGGTGCCTCCAGCAGCCCCTGTGGTGAAAAGAGATGCTAAAGTCCACGTGCCAGAACAGTAAAGAAGTACATCTCATTTTCCAGCACTTCTGATGCAACAAGTGGGAAGTGAGAACCTGGATAAATAAGCAGTAGGGTCAGAGGAAGCACCAAGCAAAGCTCTGACAGCAGCAAGAAGAATGTGCACCACTGAGGAGCAGATCCATCACTGCCTGATCACGATTTGTTGGCTTGCCCTTCCCAGCAAAATATCTCCAGGACACAGAAAATAATTCACAACCAAACTGGTCAAGAAATTATTTATTGTCTCTAGGACTGCAAAATGGTCCTGGAAAGAAAAAACAGAAGAAATTGCAACAATTTTTCTAACCTATAAGGCTAAGAAAAAGATGGATTATTTATTGTATATGGTAAGAAAAAGATCATAGTTCTTGAGAACCTTTTCCATGACAAATTTCATGTTCTGTTTTACCTTTTGAAGGTAAACCAGCCAGTTACCAGCTCAGCTGCACAGGGCCCTGGCCACCCTAAGGATCCTACCCAGCAGAACTGCCAGCTACCAAAGGAATGAAGCTGCAAACAAGAGTTTGCTAAAGGACCGTGTTTAAACTTTCCAAAATTTATTCTAAAAGCAGAAGTAAACATCTTTAAGCAAATTTTGCTTTAAAAACACCAATTTACAAGCAGTGAACTTCAACATAACTTAAACTAGATGCCTGTACAAAACAAAGGCGCTTTTTAAAAATACCTCCAATAGAAAACTGGAATTTCAAGGGAAAAAGAGATAAAACTGTTTATTTCTTCACTGAAGTCAAATGTGAGTTGACATGAATAATCACAGTTTGGTTCGATCATTAAGTGTCATGTCATGAAAAATCAACCTGTGAGAGCTTTCTGCAAGAATGATTATTATTTGTCTTTTTGAGCACACCTAAATGAGCTGAGGTGATTGTACACTGAGGATGGCTGAGATAATTGTCTCTTCCCAGCACACAGGAGATGAACTTACAGGAGCCTATTACTGAAGTTTGTCATTCAAAATTGTGAAAGAAAAATGCAAAGCAAGGTTGATTTTATGCAACATAATTAGGTTCTGTGGGAACTGAACTGAAACTCCAGGTGAAGTATCACAAACCGTGATTCTGGTCTGAATACAACCAACACAGTGCTGGAGAAGCTGTTATGCATAATGATTTATTATAAGAAATAATAATACTCCACAACTGCTTCTGTGACAGGCAGGAGACCTGGTTCTGACTTAAGAAATTTAATGGTAGAAGAGCACACATCCATCTCATGTGTTCTAAAAGGCAGAATAATTCTCTTATCAATTCTGCAAAGAAAAATGCATTTTTAAAACTTAAAATACGTGAGCTATTACTAGTGTAAGTATCTTTCTTTTTTCTACATATATATAGAAAACTTCTTTGATATTTCATGTTATGAGGGATACAAAATGACTCTGAATTATTAAAGGTGACACAAGATGTTTTTCCCCTACAAAAGGACCAAAGGTAGGCTGCAGTACCAACAACAGCTTGTGAAACTTTATCCTGAAATCAAGGGGCACATAATAAAAGAACTGTTCTGACTTAATGCCTGCTTGGTTTAAAAACTTCAAAACATTGATCAGTTTCTTCAGATTCCCATTTTAACCTGCACAGAACTTTTTCTAGCTTTGATGCACAGTCAAGCACAAAGTCAAAGCCCTACAGCTGGGCCCACCTCTTTGGTGGATATGTTATGTTCAAGGTAATGGAGCAAAATTTCAGTGAAGCAAAATCAAAAGAAGGCACTCTGTCAACAGGAGGACAACAGCTAATCATCTTCCAGATGACTTGGAGAGAAACAGGGCACAGCCAGTTTCTTAAGGACATGGTCAAAACTGAGAAAACACAGGTCAGATGTGAACTTTGCCTGAATCAAAATAATCTTTCTGATTACTCCAGTGTCGGTGTTTTGAGGTAAAAAATAGAACCTAGAGGAGTCTTAATTCTAAAAAAGTTCCTTGTTAATGCATTAAAAACACGTCCATAAAGTCCATAACACTGCCAAGACCAGATGCTGCTGATACACATCTCAGCTCCACTGGCCTATTAAGACGAGCAAGGTTAAGCATGGAGATTAGTAGGCAGGAGGTGGGCGCTGAAGTGTGCCACTGCTGCAATTCTGCTACCAGTATAGCTCCTGAAGACTAAGCAGCATTGTTTAATGTCAGCATGAGGGAGGATTTACTGACTGAAGCACCCGTCAGAAGGAGGACCCACTCCAAGTCTGAAAGACTAAGGGACTGATATTCAGATGTCTTTAGATGTCTCACCATACACGGAGGCATCTGGTGAGGAATTTTTAAGATTCCTCAATAAACACCAATCTATATCTTTAAGCACATCATCTCCTTTTAAAAACCATCCCTGGGGTCTTCTGGCCTTAAAATCTCTGTTTAAATATGCTTCCAGACTCAACGTGGACAACAGATTCACTATTTATCCTCTGTGTTTCAAAGTTTCTTCAAGGCTGATGACTGTATTTCAGATGTTAGTACTGTGAAGTGTTTTCAAATACATATATGCACATAAAGACCATCAAGCATTTCTATCCCCTTGATAGAGCAAAAATGTTGTCATAATACAACCCTTCTTTGCCACATTTGTGAAAGATTTTAAGCTAACAAAAAGTTCAGTCTTTATTCCAGGGCAGTTAATTAAGGTTGACCAAGTCAGGCAGAAGTAAATTAACTTGGCTGATCAATTATTTATATGAAGCAGAATAAATGCCCTTAAAGAACTTGGCCCAACCATGAAAGGACATGTAAATTAAACACAACAGATTTATAAAATGTATTTCTACTTTTATAGGCAGAAGAGTCAATGCTAAAATCAGTTTTAAGTGAGTGATCAGATGACATGATCTAGCCCAAAATTCTCCAGCAGGCATTCTACCCATACGTGCATAGTTTATAAATACAAGTTCTACCTATTTGTCACAAGCAGCTCCCCAAAACAGGCTCAGGAATAATTTTAGGGCATTTATCTGTGCAATTATTAAAAACAAAACAACCCAAACACTGTTTGGAAGAATTCCCACAACAATGTAACACCGCAAAGAAAGGATTTTACCTCTTGAAAATGAAACGTGCTCCGGAGTGCAACCAGCAAGGGAACACAGAGAGCAGGAGCAAAGCTGCTGCCTCCCCAGAGCACAGGGACAGACAAACACTTGCAGCACCAGCCTGGCACTGCCCTGATCCAGCAGCGAGGACCCCGACAGCTTTCCCTGGAAACCCCTGCCCCACTCACAGGTGCTCTCTTTTAGTCCCGGTATCTCTGGAGCAAGTGCCCTGCCAGGGAAAGTACCTCAGGCTCCACATCCCACCACCAGTAGTTAATTTTTCCTGGAACATGTTTTGATGTCCCCCGGCTGATGCCAAAACACCCATCTCCTCCAGCTGAAACCCTGTGCTTAGGCTGGTGAGGCAGCCAGCAGCACCATCCCGCCATCCATGAGTTCAGTAAAAGAAAAAGGATTCACCAGTGGAAATTAAAAGCCTTGTGTAAGGTAAGGCTTGATGTGCCGTGGGGGAAGGCGTACAGATGTTCAGCTGCTCATTTACTAAATTACACCATGTCACAATTAACTGTGAATCAGCCAGCTTCACATGAGCAGCTCAAGGGCTGCCACCATGCT
Source organism: Acridotheres tristis (assembly GCA_037013685.1). Classification (NCBI taxonomy): domain Eukaryota; kingdom Metazoa; phylum Chordata; class Aves; order Passeriformes; family Sturnidae; genus Acridotheres; species Acridotheres tristis. Next base: position 4,099,433 of record CM072899.1, on the reverse strand, counting down.
AAGTGCAGAAATAACGCTGGGGAGGGAAGTCCAAACTAGCCAGGTGGACCAGATGACTTCTCTTTGCCTGTGTTTGTGGTTAGCACGACTATTAGAGAGAGCTATCCCAACATATGGCACGATTTAACTAAATCAGATCATGCTGAACTCACCAGCCTTTCTCAACTTACAAACCCCTCCGCTCCCGTCATTGCAGATGGGTGAACACCCGTCATGCTTTTAGAGTTTTCAGTAGCCGTCATTTATCCTGCTGACAGGGTGTATTTTAGGTATAATTATGTACTAACTAACTATAGATCAACTGTCAGTACATTAGGGTACTTTTTGGATAAAACTTCATGCTTACCCCTTTGAAGGCCACTCGCCTACACACTACTGGTGGTTGCTGAATTGTGCAGGAGTAGGAGAAAGGAGAAGGGGATTCAAAGTGCAATTAAGGATCATCTTTAGGAATCAACCAAAATAGTAGCAAACAGAGCAAATCAGGCTTCGCTGTCCTAAAAAGTGATGCTGAGTCACGTCTGACAGCGGGGTTTGGAGGAGGAGAGGCAAACCTGGAGCAAGGCAAGGGAAGGAACATGCACGGGATGTGTGGAAAGAGGAAACAAAGAGACGGCGACGAGGTGAAATCCTTTGATATTTCCTCAGCTTAAAGAGGTAATTCAATGCATTAAAATGGATCCTTGAAATTTCAAAGGATGAAACTCACACAACAAAGATTGTCGAGAGTGCTATTTTCTAGGATTAGAACAAAAACGTATTGGGATTTGCTATATGATCTTACATCGCTGAGCAAGACTGTACACTTGCTGTTATGCAAGCACCATCTTCCAATAGAGAATTTTCATAATTATAACAGAAAGGCGTAAATTTTCTAATGCATGGCAGTTCAAAAAGTAATCAAGAGAATGAGCCTGAGGGCTATTTTAATGTATGCAAAGCTAGTGACCCACAGTAAATGGGAGGTAGGCTTCAATGAATGCAAAGTAATGCACACATACTAAAGACCTGGTCTGATGAGGGACGGCTAAAATTAACACCCAATTAATTTCCGAATTGACAAACAAATGAAAGCCATAAATCTACTTTCTCATTAATTTTCTTGTGGTATAATTTAAAGCAGTAATATGAGGGCAAAAACTGAGCATTATCCATCATAAATATCAAAAAAGATAGCACTGTAACACCATAAATTATGCATATTACCTGTTGTTAAAAATGATTAATGTATTATCAACTTTATCGTGCACTGTATATGTCTAGACGTATCTAAAATCTGAATTTTCATTTAGTGCTTAGGAAATAAAGGGTCCAGAAGAAATGGGATTACCTGCAGCCCATCTTTGGCTCTGCCTCCTGACTCTCTCACCTCGGCTGGACTCATCCCAAGCCTTGGGCCAGTGGAGTTTGAGCACATGGCAGAGGTGATGTGCTGGCTTCTCTGGCAGGGAAACAAATCACATAGCTCCTGGAGCATCCCTGTGGGCCATGGCCCTGGCACCTGGTTTACACAGGGCTGCTGCCCTCCCCTGCCCTGCTGATGCTGGGGTGGAGCTACTTGGTGGTGCAGAGCCATGGGGAGGGGACAGAAGTAAAAGCAAGGAGCAGGAAAACATGAAGCTGTATCTAAATTCAGTGAATGGAAAGCCTGTGCTTTCCAGAAGTGGTGGAGTACACCACCTTGGACAACAGAAGAACACGGGTTGCCCAAGGGGGACCAGCCTGGCTTGTTACCACCCATTATGGGTTTATGTCCACTTGCTACCCTCAAATCTCCTGAATGTCCAGAAGCAGACAGCCACAATTTTAATTTTTTTTAACTATATGCAGTGGCACCACCTCTTTCACTGTTGGGGTGTGTGGCTTACATTGCCTGGGTTCCTTCTTTCCAGCAGCAGTGTGTTATCATCAGGGCCACAGCAACCTGAAATCATTTGGAGGCAGCTCAGTGAAAGGCTGACTGATGCTCTGCAGGACCTGAAATTTAAGACTGCTGTGGTGAGGAGAAGGGAAGGGGAACCAGGAGCCTAATCCCACTTGTGCCACACTGACTTATCGTGAAAGCATGGTCAAACTTCAGCTGTCAGAAAACCAGTCAGTGGAGCTACCCCTAAGGAAGTCTCTTCAGCTGAGGGTGTTGCTGACCACAATCAGTAAGAACAGAGATGGAGCAAATTCAAGAAAAATTAATTGAAACAGACACTAAAATTTTGCCATTTGCTCTATTCAGAAGAGCTGGAGTTGGTCCCCTTGAAAAACCAGTGCACTAAAACATACCAAGCTGCAAAGACAACAGATCTCACTCCCTTCCATGAGGTAATACCCATAGCATTAGACAGACAATAAACAATTCAACTTTCCTCAAATTATATTTCTGAATTCTCCCTTCATTTTACACATGCACACAGAAGTTACTCCCAGTCTCACCTTGGATAAACAAACCCCCTTTTGCAAAGCCAGCTCTATCTCAATCTATGCCTTTCAGCTTGACAGCTATTAAATCCATATTCAGCATGAAGCTCACGCCATAGATGCATAAAAGCTCTAGAGCTGGGCCACTTCCAAGTGACTGGCAAATATGATGTAATCATTTACATACCATCATCGACAGAGTGAGGTTCCTTCCTCTCTCTTGGGGAGAGCTGTCTTTCAGCTGTGAGCTTGACAGAAATCATCCTTACCATCACCGGGATCATCGCTTATTTGGAAGGAAAGGAATGGCGAGTGGCCAAAAAAAACCCCAAGCCAAACCAGAAGCCATAGCTGACTGTACCATGCGACTCTGTGACTGCTATCACATGGACAGGAGCACTATGGCACCAGAGGAGTGGCTCCTCCAGAAGGAAGGTGACAAGTGCAGCATGGTGAGGTGCAGAGTTCCCTCGGAGCTGCCCCGTGGCCGGTGTCCCTGGGGATGTACCCACCTGCTCATCCCAGCCCAGGCATCACAGCAGCGTGGGGCTCCCTGCCGTTCTGTGCACAACAGGAACAGAAACTGCAGAGCTGCTCTCACAGCCAGGACTTATTTGTTTGCATGCACACTGCTCTGAGCTTGCATCACAAACTCTTGCAGTCTGCCTCACAGAAAAACAGGTGACTGTTCAACCAAATAAAAGACCAAAGTTGCATTTAGTAAATACAGTCAGTTTGTGCCAGACAGCAGCAGCACTGCTACAACAAGATAACACGAAACCTCGTACCAAGTGCTGGCTGTAGATGAATTAGACTCCCACCCTCCATGCACATCTCCATTAAAGCATATCTAAACTCTCTCTAGCAGCCTCCAGAAGTCAAAAACCACCTCAAAGCCAGGTGCAACTCTAACAATTCTGCACAATGCCATTTTCACTTCACCATTTTCAGTTTGCTCAAGGTAGCAAAGGTTTGATTCATGGCAGTAACACGAGTCAATTAATGACCAGCTTGTCCACTTACACACTCCAGGTACCTCCTGCTCCCCTCCACACCGACACTGCAGCCCAAACAAGCAGCATGTTTGGATCACTGATGCAAACTAGGATATACAGGGGATCACATATTTATGCATATTTTGTTGTCTTCTTTTCCAAAGGGATGAAGAGGACAATTATTTAATTTTATCCTTTCTATGAATGTGTATTGAAGATCTCTTAATAAATGAATTCGCGTATAAAGGAACAGACAACCTCTTCACATTTTAACAAATGAATTCACATATACAGGAACAGACAACACCTTCACACAAAAAGAGTTAACATTTCTTTCTCAAGGTCACTCAAAGAGGTTTTACTCCCTTTGTGTGAAAAGCTCCAGCCATTTACTGTTAGTGCTAACAGGTCCTGCCTGGCATTTGAAATTCAAGCCCCACTCAGAAACAATAACAAACAATAATTTTGAAAAACAAAGATGGTGCAAGCAAGTTTTTCTTGCTCGTTTTCAAAACAACCCAAAAGCAACAACTACCAGGATGGCTCTCTAATTAGGACTCCCAGAAACCAAAGAACAAACAGGCAGCACAGAGAAATTAGCAGATGTAAACGCAGTTTTCCAGTTATAAAAAGAAGAAAAGCAGCTCCGTCATCTCACTCACAGAGGAGGAGCAACAAAGTGCGTTTTAAATTTGGTATTTTCTCTCCATTCAAACGGCTCTCCTTCTAAAACAGATTTTCCTCAGATCTCCTCAGAAGTAAAACTGAAAGCTTTGCCTTTTCCAACTCCATTGAGGGCACATGCATCAGTTAAAATCCAACATGAGAAAAGAGGGAAACCAAGAAGCCCCCGACCAAACGCTGACATAGAACACAAGGCTGTACTTCGGGGGTGATTACCTGGTTCATAGCCCTATACCTTTATCCTAGACCTTCTACCTCCTTGTTTGCTCCATGCAGGATTTTCTAGCCATCAGCCGTCTACTGCTGTGCTAGTCGTCTTGCAGGAGAGCTCTCTCCCTTCTGAAAAAAGCAAACAACTGGATAGATATCATTACACTAAGGAAATCTCTTGGAAAAACCAAACAACTTGCTAATCTTTCTAGCCCCTTCACCCAAGTTAAAGATAAGCAAAGCAAACCAAAGTGAGTTTCAGCCACATTCCAGGGACAAGCTCCCCTTTTTCTCCTTTATCAAAATCCCAGCATTTAAAGGTTTTTTTCCAGACCTTGCAGGATAAACTGCTGCTCACACCCGCAAACAAAGCAATATTTGTTTAATAACTGATTGCTGCCATGGGTACAGTAAACAAGGGGCCCAGCATTTGTGTTTATGAACAAACACATCATCTTGCAAGAGCAATTTAACATTAACCAGGTGGAATAATCAACAGATTTCATAGGTGACACTCGGGGCAGGACTAATGTAAACAGAGCAGGGAGGAGAAAGGGGCCACTCTTAGGGAATCAAGGTTGAGGCAAATGCATTACAGAGTAAACAGCTGGGAAGAACTCAAGACAAACAAATAGTCATTCTTCTGACATTTCGAGAAGCAGAAAGGTTGTACGTTACATGCATCAGCTGCTGACCACCATGAAATCAAACCAGTTGGGGACCAGGCCTTCTTGTTTACACAGTGCCATGTTTGCTTATAAACAACAATTTGCTGTTACCAACCTCGCATTACTCATTGCATAAACGAGCAGATCAAGTGAAATCCTGTTAACTCTTCTGTGGATTGAGGGTTTTTTCCTCCCCTTCAACAACAACAAACAAAAAAGCCTTTGCAGTCTTGCTGTGCAACCTCAAGACAACAGGCAGCAGGGGAAAATACAGAGCTGTGCATCTGTTCCGATAAAGGGGAAAGAAAGGAGTTGAAAACACTTGAAAGTGTTTCACAAAACAAGATTTACCGGCCAAACCACTGATGTGAAAGACCCATTTGCATTAAAAAAAAAAAAAAAAAAGAAAAAAAAAAGAAAAATAAAAACCCAGAAAAACAACAACTGCAAAAGGTAGGGTAATAAAAAAAATTTCATTTCACTCCTAGAACAAACAAGTAAAAGAACAGCTTTCGACACAGCCCAACCTGCCCAGCACGACCATGGACACGTGTCATTTACACATACACCCATGGCCATGCCAGGGCCCTGCAGCAGCAACAAACCCATGGTTCAGCCCTCTTCCCCCTCCTTTCTCTCTCCCACCCTCAGCTCCCTTGCCTCTGCCTCCCATCACCATTCTCTGATCTTTGTGGATCTCCCCAGCTCCTCTTTGTTAACCCAGAAGCCCCTTGGATGTCTTCTTGCAACCAAAATCTCTAGCCCCCAACTGCTCCCCACCCAACATCCTTCTCCTGGCCCCTTTGTGACTTCAGTCCTCAAGGTGCTCAGGACACCCAAAATCCCTGAGTCTGCCACCTTCCAGAAAGCCTTTCTTTCTCCATCTCTCATCCTTGTAACACTCATGAAATTTCCTATCGCAGCACTCCTTCAGGGAGGTTTCTCTAAATGGTCTCTCCTGAACATGGATTTTGGGAAAGATGTGAAGTACAGGGAGAGAAGATGGATGGTCTTAATGGTAGAGGTTAATCCAGGGCTCTGGGTTACATTCCTGCCCTGACATAATCCCTGCATGGGACCTCCATGGGTCCCTTCACCCCTCTCCTGTGTAAAATAAGCCCTTTAAGATGTTGTACCAGTCAGCTGCGGTTAGTGGATGTCGTTGTGGGCTATACCACAGGTCCTTTTTCCTCCCAGCTGCACCATTGTCCCTCCCTGGTTCACCCCTATCTTCTGATGAGCACCAGCATCACCGCCAAGCACTGAGGAAAATCATCTCAGTCTCAAATCTATGAAGCATCCAAGGTCACAGCTGGCCCTGGCACTAATCTCCCCTCCCTTGCCATTTCATGTGCAAACAGCATGATGGCCAGAAGCCTCCCCCCTCATCATTTTTTTACAAGTTTTAGAATATTTGTTACTTTTTTTCACAGCACAATCCCGGACGTCCACAGCTGGCCAAGAACCTCAGTTTTCTTTTTCAGAAAATATTTAGCCTTTTGTTATAGTAAGAAAAAAAAAAAAAAAAAAGGAAGAAAGGTTCAAAACCACAAAATCAGTACAACCTACTAATAAGACAGGTATTTAAATAAAACCCAAATGCAGTATTGTTCAGGCAACTGCCTATTTTTTAATACATCAGGTTGACAGCATAATAGCAGGCAGGATGAAAGGTGCGACTCGAGGACGGGGTTGGCGTCCGCACACCAGGAAAACAGAAGTGCTGCCCCATTTCCTGTGCTGCAGCAGAGTATTTCTGATGTCTGGGGCTGCCGGGGACTTAACTCTGAATTAATGATTACACACAATACCCTCCTTTCTCCCCTCCCTGCAGGACAGCGAGGGCCAGCCTCACCGAATGACTGTGGGCAGGCAGGCACGGGTCACGGGGGATTTAGATATTTCACAGCAGCTTCAAAAATTTAGACACTGCAACCTGAAGGCTTCTGAAAACATCAAGCTTCACATAAAAGTCCTGATATTTCCCTACTTGAGACAACTGCTCTCACCTCAGCCGCGCTGCCTGTTCCACACTCCTTTTCCAGCACGTAAAATCACAGTTTATTCAGTACAAAGTAACTACACTATGATAAAAACTATAAGCATATCATTCAAATGCTTTATTGGTCAAATAGATGGATGCTTTTATTAGTCCAACCTTTTTTGTAATGGAGTGCCACTGATGACCCAGTGTTAGCCTCATTCCCTGCTATTAATCACACTTCTAAGAGCTCATTTTGCTTTAAAATCTTAAGAAATTGCTATAATTTAAAGACATGGTGTCTACATAATGGGAAATGCTTCACAGATTGTATCATTCCATATAACACAGAATTTTTATGGCAATGCTGACCACGATACCAAGGTATTACAAAACTTGAATATAATATTTTCTATATAGAAAATCTAAATGTAAACTTCCTTTTGCATTTGTGGTTTGCCACACCATAATGTTTTAATCACAGCCTTTTGGGAGTTGCAGTTTTCAACTGCATGTGGCTTACGCAGATTAACACTACAAAAACACTCCCTGAACAAATATAAACAGAACAAAACAAAATTAAAAGAAAATTAAATAAAATGCAAGGATGGACCAGGAGAGAAAGACTATTCAAGCTACACTTTTACAATTTTCACACAAGGCATTTATCCTTTTGTCGACTATATTATCTCCTTCCTTTTTTGCACAGGGAAAACAGATGATGTTTACTGCGAAAAACTTTTATGACAAAGTGGAAGCATCTTACGAATTTACCTACACAGAGAATTAAATTAATATAATGATGGTCCTAACCCGTATTATTAAAATGTACTTTGTAAAATGTTTTGACAATGTTGACTGCTGCAGGAGGGAAAACACATTTAAGACAATTTCAGCCAAATGCAGAAGCAGAAGCCTTTCATTTTTCAAATGCAAAGTAAAAAGCATCTTTAAACATCTTCTCATGAAAGAAAATGCAGTGCAATTATGTTATATGGCACACACAAAAGCATGTTCTTTTCCTCAGTTCTCTAACAAGATATTAGTACATCCTGGCCTTAGGAATATTATGTGTAAATCACATCATATTCATAGTGTCTGAATTAATTATAATAGGAGCTGGAGAGAAATGTTAACTTTCCAGGTTGTTGCTAAGGATTAGCCCTTGTTTACAATTCTGTATTTATAGAACAAGAAAAATTTGTCAAATGAAGGGCAAAGAGGAAAGCAAGAATACAAATTTAGCTTTGATTTCAAAACAAATCAGATCTTGCAACCATTCCCTGAGAAGAAAACCACAGTTTTTAATGTGAAGATGCAAATGAGTCTCAGAATATAAAAATGTTTTATAATTCTGTGCATTCAACACTACTAGATGTTATTTAAAGAATTTATGTTAACATTTCTCATCCTCGCACAGCAAGTCCAAGATGCTGCAAACAGCATCTATTTAAAATGGATCATGTTGCTGTGGGGCACGGGGTAGCTCAGGAGGCTGATGCAGAAGGGAGCAGGGCATTTGGCCCCCTGGCACCAGAATGGGATTCATGGACTACTCCAGAGGGGTTGACAAGGCAGTGGGCAGGAGGAACAAGCCCCTTGAACAATCAGAACACATGGAGATGTGCAGATCCATCCCGAGGGAAAGTCATGACTCTCAACACCACTGCAAAGGACACGATGGTCTTCCCAAATGCAGTGAATCTCTAAGATGAACTTTAAGAGAAAGGCATTAAGCAGCCCAAGGAAGGTACTCCATGCCAAACATGGTATTTCTGGAGAGCCCTGCAAGGCTGGGTGGCTGAAGGCTCCAAGTCCATGGGATGGGGTCCCAGTGAGCAGAGAGCCAAAGCTCTGCAGGGACTTGCAGGTCTTGGGCACCTTGGCAGAACTGGCCAGAGAAGTTTGTACTGCTCGCTATGCTGAGGATAAAAAAAGCACTTCGGCCTCCAGCACTTTCATTTCTTTGCACAAACAAAGGCACACCCACTACAATTAAATTGCAAAATCCTTTTCATTAGGACTCCTTGTTTTCACATGCTTCAAGCCTTCCAAGACCTGCAGTCCTTCTTATGCTCCCATCACTGCGTGCTTGTGTGTGGATAACTAAGCAAGGGCTCTTTAGTGGTTTAAATTTATGGAGAAGTAAATGGAAAAATGTTTTTTCCCTTTAAAAAAAAAAAAACAAACATAACCACCAACTTCTGAGCAGGGTGACTTGCAAAAACGCTGAGCATCCACAATGGAGAGCATCTAACCCCCACAAGAATCAGGCCCATAACACAATATAAAAAAATGCACTTAGCTAAGCTTTTGTGGAAACACAGATGGACTCTTTGCCTTCTTGCCCTGTCCAAGGGCTGTGGCTCTCAGATTACAGCAAGGACAGCACAAGACATCAGGGAAACCAAATGTGTCTGTGCACACTGGTGTGTAAGCTGACACACAAACACAAACACACACACACACGCTATCCAAGCACCCAGCACACCAATTCACATCAGCCAGAACAGAATGAGCAGGACAGGAGAGGTGCCTTCATCCCTAGTTTTTTCTTGATGTTTTCTTCCCCAGGAATAGCTCCAGTCTTGGTCCAGAGCAAGGATTCCATCCACCTCATCACATTTCTGCGCAGGAGATGTGTACATGCAACATGTTCCTCAACAGCCACACACATGGATCCCAAACACCCAAAAATATAGTTGGTCCTCTCCACACTGGCCCAATAGAGAAGCGGGAAAAGAAGCGTGATTTTTTTTCACCTCAAAATTTCATCCTGTGCCTGAGAAAACTCCCTAAAAAAGCTCTGTCGAAACCAATTTCTTTCTAACTCCCCCAAAAAAGCACATATGCACACTTTTGAGTCAGAATGAAGGAAATAGAGTTCTTAATCCCTCTTCTGCATTCACCCATGGCTAAGGAGCAATGCCCACCTCTAATCCACCACCAGCCCTGGTCGGGAGAAGTAGAGGCAACATCAGTGAGTACTTGCAGGGCACCAAGTGAGCCTTTCCAGCTTCCCTTGGCCAATGACAGTGAAAAACCATGAGCACTCCTGTGGCTGCCCATACCTTTTCCATTCACGATGCCAATGAACAGAAAGCCTCCCAGCTGACAGCACTGTGGCCCCAGGACCTCTCCAGAACCAGCTGTTCAGCCCTGGGCTGGGAGGGTCCTCCTCTGCCAAGCTCAGCAGAGGTTGCTCCAGGAAATGGCCTTTCTGGTGCTGAACCCCCGGCAGCATGTGGAGGCCGTTTACAACCAGAAATGAGTGTTTAATGTTCAAAATCTGCACTGAAGACAGTACTTGAACATCTCCAGCCGCATGCAGGTGCACGGTCCCACAGATGTGCTGGCTCCTGAACATTGTAGAGCTAAGGCATGTGGCTTCCTGCTCCAAGGGCTTGTGAAAGAGAAGGATACACTCTATTTACAGCCTATTCCAGACAAGACTATTCAATGTCAGGATGTGCCATAGGAGGGTAATTTGCACCCTAAACTGGATTGCAAGATACCGCAGCCACAGACCGTATGATCTCTTCCTTTGGATTAAAACTGTTTGCACAAGTCAAAGCAGAACAAGGAGAGTAACAAAACATACAGTGTATTTTGTTCCCCACTGCAGCCACATATTTCAACTGCCTCAGCCGAATTCTTAGAGTAAACACAGCTTTAAAAGAAAATAACTTGAATAAAGAGCTTCTGGAAAGTTCTGACTGATTATGCATGCAAGAATTCTGCTACTGCTTCCTCCCATCATCTGAAAAATAAACCAAACACCCAACTTCCACAACTATCTACAAAAGTGCTATTTTTCTGAAACATGTTACAATACTATCTGAGGTCTGCAAGTTATAATGAATGCATCTTGTTTTGCAAAATACACAGAGGAGCTCAATTAAATGAACAACTGTAAAGGAAATAGAGCTGATAAAGGAATTAATGCTCTGTGTGCCAGATCGCAACATAACATCTAGGATAACAAAGCCATGTCAAACATGCAACCGCTGAAGACTTTAGAAAATGAAATAACAAAGTTAAACCCTGAAACACTTAAACATACAAAATCAGGATGTGCAAAAGCTATTTTCAAAAATTGACAGGGGAGCATGGGCAGCAACAAACGGATCTCTTGCAGCCCTTCCTTCAAGACTTAGTAAACACATAAAAAGACGGATTGTTTTGTAAACGACCACCTGCTCTCCGCGGGCGATCCGCTCCCTTCTCATTTCCCAACCTGCGCTTTTCCAAAGACCACGCTAACCCGATTTCCCATCCGCCAAGGCATGGCTGGAATTACTTCTCAAGTCTGAGTCTGCAGCTCGGTCTCCTTTTTCTCCTTGCCTTGCCGCTTGCCTGTGCCGCTCGGGCTGCCCACACGCTGGAAGGGAGCCGCCAGCCCCGGAGCCTGCTCCGGCTGTCGGCACACACGACACCGGTGGGAGCACAGATTAGAGCTCAGCCGGAAGGGAGACAGTCAGGGTTCTGCAAAACCTCGCACGTCG